>RPOG01007348.1:7308-18741 GCA_008086565.1 Thalassoma bifasciatum
CACTCTTAGAGAAAAGCTTGGATTGATGTGTGATTTCAACACAGTGTTGCTGAGACTAATTGTTTGGTGCAAAACTATGTGCAAATGCCTAGATTTCGTTGACCTGTGCTTTTTGGACATGCATTACGCGTGACAGGTCTCCTTGTGAACAGTGTCAAAACTGGACTTGCACAGATAATTTTAATGAAACTAAGCTAAGAACAGTGAAATTTTAATGCCAGCACGCAGAGGAGTGCAGCTCTGGACACGGGGAAGTGTCTGCATAGCTGGAAAGCTTATTTTTAAAAGTTTAGCCAAAATCGATGTTTTCTCGGCGAGAAAACGCTTATTTGGGCACTCTTGGAGAAAAGCTTGGATTGATGTGTGATTTCAACACAGTGTTTCTGAGACTACTTGTTTGGTGCTTGACCTACTTTATTTAGTTTAAATGAGGTTTTAAATGCACTTTGACTGGACTCATTGCTAGAATTTTTACTTGTATCCTACTTTATACGGTCTGAACTTGGTTATGAATGTTCCTTTATTGGTCTGATCTTAGTTTAAACTTACTGTAAATAGTCTAAACTAGGTTTTGACTTGTTTGACTGGTGTCAATGCTAGATATTTCACATGATTCACATATTAATGCACTTTGACTGGTCCTAATGCTAGAAATCTGAGTTTAAAACATCCTTTTAACAGTCAAAAGTAGGCTATGAATGCACTTTGACTGGTCTTAATGCTAGAAATCTGAGTTTAAACCTCTTTTTTACAGTCTAAATTATGTAATGAATGCACTTTGACGGTCCTCATGCTAGAAATCTGAATTAAAACTTCCTTTTCACAGTCAAAAATAGGTTATGCATGCACTTTGACTGGTCTTAATGCTAGAAATCTGAGTTTAAATCTACTTTTAACAGACCAAATTAGGTAGTGAATGCACTTTGAGGGGTATTTTTACTAGAAATCTGAGTTTAAACCTACTTTTAACAGTCTAAATTAGGTAATGAATGCACTTTGACTGGTCTCAATGCTAGAAATCTGAAATAAATCTTCCTTTTATCAGTCTAAAGTAGGTTATGCATGGACTTTGACTGGTCTTAATGTAATAAATCTGAGTTTAAACCTACTTTAAAGAGTCTAAAGTAGGTTGTGAATGCACTATTACTGGTCTCAATGCTTTAAATCCGAATTAAAACTTCCTTTTCACAGTCAAAAGTAGGTTATGCATGCACTTTGACTGGTCTTAATGTAATAAATCTGAGTTTAAACCAACTTTAAACAGACGAAAGCAGTTGTGAATGCACTTTGACTGGTCTTTTTCCTAGAAATCTGAGTTTAGACCTTCTTTAAACAGTTAAAGTAGGCTATGAATTCACTTTGACTGGAGTAATTGCAAGAAATCTTACCTGTTTCTTATTTTCAAAAGTCTAATCTATATTAAGTATGCTTTTTTACTGGTCCTTATAATAGAAATCTGAATGAAAAATTCCTTTTAACAGTCTAAAGTAGGTTATGAATGAAATTTGACTGGTCTTAATGTAATAAATCTGAGTTTAAACCTACTTTAAAGAGTCTAAAGTAGGTTATGAATGCACTATTACTGGTTTCAATGCTTTAAATCCGAATTAAAACTTCCTTTTTTTACAGTCAAAAGTAGGTTATGCATGCACTTTGACTGGTCTTTTTCCTAGAAATCTGAGTTTAGACCTACTTTAAACAGTCAAAAGTAGGCTATGAATTCACTTTGACTGCAGTAATTGCAAGAAATCTTACCTGTTACTTATTTTCAAAAGTCTAATCTATATTAAGTATGCTTTTTTACTGGTCCTTATAATAGAAATCTGAATGAAAAATTCCTTTTAACAGTTTAAAGTAGGTTATGAATGAAATTTGACTGGTCTTAATGTAATAAATCTGAGTTTAAACCTACTTTAAAGAGTCTAAAGTAGGTTATGAATGCACTATTACTGGTCTCAATGCTTTAAATCCGAATTAAAACTTCCTTTTAACAGTCTAAAGTAGGTTATGAATGCACTTTGACTGGTCTTAATGTAATAAATCTGAGATTAAACCAACTTTAAACAGACAAAAGCAGTAGTGAATGCACTTTGACTGGTCTTTTTGCTAGAAATCTGAGTTTAGACCTTCTTTAAAGAGTCAAAAGTAGGCTATGAATTTACTTTGACTGGAGAAATTGCAAGAAATCTTACCTGTTACCTATTTTAAACAGTCTAGAGTAGGCTATGAATGCTCTTTAACTGGATTTAATGCTAGAAACTTCACCTGTAACCTACTTTTAACGGTCTAAACTAGATTATGTATGCACTTTGACTGGTCCTTATGCTAGAAATCTGAATAAAGAAATTCCTTTTAACAGTCTAAAGTAGGTTATGAATGCAATTTGACTGGTCTTAATGCTGGAAATCTGAGTTTAAACCTACTTTTCACAGTCTAAAATATGTAATGAATGCACTTTGATGGTCATCAATGCTTTAAATCCGAATTAAAACTTCCTTTTCACAGTCAAAAGTAGGTTATGCATGCACTTTGACTGGTCTTAATGTAATAAATCTGAGTTTAAACCAACTTTAAACAGACGAAAGCAGTTGTGAATGCACTTTGACTGGTCTTTTTCCTAGAAATCTGAGTTTAGACCTACTTTAAACAGTCAAAAGTAGGCTAAGAATTCACTTTGACTGGAGTAATTGCAAGAAATCTTACCTGTTACTTATTTTCAAAAGTCTAATCTATATTAAGTATGCTTTTTTACTGGTCCTTATAATAGAAATCTGAATGAAAAATTCCTTTTAACAGTCTAAAGTAGGTTATGAATGAAATTTGACTGGTCTTAATGTAATAAATCTGAGTTTAAACCTACTTTAAAGAGTCTAAAGTAGGTTATGAATGCACTATTACTGGTCTCAATGCTTTAAATCCGAATTAAAACTTCCTTTTCACAGTCTAAAGTAGGTTATGAATGCACTTTGACTGGTCTTAATGTAATAAATCTGAGTTTAAACCAACTTTAAACAGACGAAAGCAGTAGTGAATGCACTTTGACTGGTCTTAATGTACTAAATCTGAGTTTAGACCTTCTTTAAAGAGTCAAAAGTAGGTTATGAATTCACTTTGACTGGAGTTTTTGCAGAAATCTTACCTGTTACCTATTTAAAACAATCTAGAGTAGACTATGAATGCTCTTTAACTGGATTTAATGCTAGAAACTTCACCTGTAACCTACTTTAAACAGTCTAAACTAGATTATGTATGCACTTTGACTGGTCCTTATGCTAGAAATCTGAATAAAAAAATTCCTTTTAACAGTCTAAAGTAGGTTATGAATGCAATTTGACTGGTCTTCATGCTGGAAATCTGAGTTTAAACCTACTTTTCACAGTCTAAAATATGTAATGAATGCACTTTGATGGTCATCATGCTAGAAATCTGAGTTTAAACCTACTTTAAAGAGTCTAAAGTAGGTCACGAATGAACGTTTAATGGTCATCATGCTAGAAATCTCACCTTTAAAATACTTTTTACAGTCTAAAGTAGGTTGTGATTGCACTTTGACTGGTAATCATGCAAGAAATTTCACCTGTAACCAACTTTGAACAGTCGAAAGTAGTTGTGAATGCACTTTGACTGGTCTTAATGCCAGAAAAAAAAGTTTTAACCTACTTTAATCAGTCTAAAGTGGGTAATATAGATGCACTCTGACTGGAATTAATGCTAGAAATGTGAGTTTAATGCTACTTTAAACATTCTAAAGTAGGTTATGAATCACCTTGACTGGTTTTAATGCTAGAAATCTGAGATTTAACCTACTTTGAACAGTGTAAAGTGGGTTATGAATGCGCTCTGACTGGTCTTGATGCTAGAAATCTGAGTTTAAACCTACTTTTAACAGTCTAAAGTAGGTTATGAATGCACTTTGACTGGTCTTTATGCAGAAATCTCAACTTGAGCCTACTTTAACCAGTCTAAAGTAGGTTATGAATGCACTTTGACTGGTCTTTATGCGAGAAATCTCAACTTTAGCCTAATTTAAACAGTCTAAAGAAGTTCCGAATGCACTTTGACTGGTCCTTATACTCCAAATCTGAGCTTAAACCTACTTAACAGAGTCTAAAGTAGGTTATGGATTTACTTAGACTGGTCTTAATGCTAGAAATCTGAGTTTAAACCTACTTTAAACAGTCTAAATAAGGTAATGAATGCACTTTGACTGGTCTTCATGCTAGAAATCTGAGTTCAAACCTATTTGAAACAGTCTAAAGTAGGTTATAAAGGCACTTTGACTGGTTTTAATGCTAGAAATCTGAGTTTAAAACATCCTTTTAACAGTCAAAAGTAGGCTATGAAAGCACTTTGATTGGTCCTAATGCTGGAAATCTGAGTTTAAACTTACTTTTAACAGTCTAAATTATGTGATGAATGCACTTTGACGGTCCTCATGCTAGAAATCTGAGTTAAACCTACTTTAAAGAGTCTAAAGTAGGTCTTGAATGAACGTTTAATGGTCATCATGCTAGAAATCTTACCTTTAAGCTACTTTTTACAGTCAAAAGTAGGTTGTGATTGCACTTTGACTGGTAATCATGCAAGAAATCTCACCTGTAACCTACTTTGAACAGTCGAAAGTAGTTGTGAATGCACTTTGACTGGTCTTAATGCCAGAAAAAAAAGTTTTAACCTACTTTAATCAGTCTAAAGTGGGTAATATATATGCACTTTGACTGGAATTTATGCTAGAAATGTGAGCTTAATGCTACTTTAAACATTCTAAAGTAGGTTATGAATGCACCTTGACTGGTTTTAATGCTAGAAATCTGAGATTTTACCTACTTTGAACAGTGTTAAGTGGGTTATGAATGCACTTTGACTGGTCTTGATGCTAGAAATCTGAGTTTAAACTTTCTTTTAACAGTCTAAAGTAGGTTATGAATGCACTTTGACTGGTCTTTATGCAGAAATCTCACCTTTAGCCTACTTTAACCAGTCTTAAGTAGGTTATGAATGCACTTTGACTGGTCTTTATGCGAGAAATCTCACCTTTAGCCTAATTTAAACAGGCTAAAGAAGTTGTGAATGCACTTTGACTGGTCCTTATGCTCGACATCTGAGTTCAAACCTATTTGAAACAGTCTAAAGCAGGTTATAAAGGCACTTTGACTGGTTTTAATGCTAGAAATCTGAGTTTAAAACATCCTTTTAACAGTCTAAAGTAGGTTGTGATTGCACTTTGACTGGTAATCATGCAAGAAATCTCACCTGTAACCTACTTTGAACAGTTGAAAGTAGTTGTGAATGCACTTTGACTGGTCTTAATGCCAGAAAAAAAAGTTTTAACCTACTTTAATCAGTCTAAAGTGGGTAATATATATGCACTTTGACTGGAATTTATGCTAGAAATGTGAGTTTAATGCTACTTTAAACATTCTAAAGTAGGTTATGAATGCACCTTGACTGGTTTTAATGCTAGAAATCTGAATTAAAACTTCCTTTTAACAGTCTAAATTAGGTAATGAATGCACTTTGACAGTCCTAATGCTAGAAATCTGAGTTTAAACCTACTTTAAAGAGTCTACAGTAGGTCAAGAATGCACGTTTAATGGTCATCATGCTAGAAATCTCACCTTTAAGCTACTTTTTACAGTCTATAGACGGTTGTGAATGCACTTTGACTGGTCATCATGCAAGAAATCTCACCTGTCACCTACTTTAAACAGTCTAAACTAGATTATGTATGCACTTCGACTGGTCCTTATGCTAGAAATTTGAATTAAATCTTCCTTTTAACAGTCTAAGGTGGGTTGTGAATGCACTCAGACTGGTCTTAATTATAGAAATCTGAGTTTAATGCTACTTTAAACATTCTAAAGTAGGTAATGAATGCACTTTGACTGGTCTTCATGCTAGAAATCTGAATTAAAACCTCCTTTTTACAGTCTAAAGTAGGTTGTGATTTCACTATGACTGGTCTCAATGCTAGAAATCTGAATTAAAACTTCCTTTTCACAGTCAAAAATAGGTTATACATGCACTTTGACTGGTCTTAATGTAATAAATCCGAGTTTAAACCTACTTTTAACAGTCTAAAGTAGGTTATGAATGCACTTTGACTGGTCCTAATGCTTGAAATTTGAGTTTAAAACATCCTTTTAACAGTCAAAAGTAGGTTATGAATTCACTTTGACTGGAGTTTTTGCAGAAATCTTACCTGTTACCTATTTAAAACAATCTAGAGTAGACTATGAATGCTCTTTAACTGGATTTAATGCTAGAAACTTCACCTGTAACCTACTTTAAACAGTCTAAACTAGATTATGTATGCACTTTGACTGGTCCTTATGCTAGAAATCTGAATAAAAAAATTCCTTTTAACAGTCTAAAGTAGGTTATGAATGCACTTTGACTGGTCCTAATGCTAGAAATTAGAGTTTAAAACATCCTTTTAACAGTCAAAAGTAGGCTATGAATTCAATTTGACAGGTCTTTATGCTAGAAATCTGAATTTGAACTTCCTTTTAACAGTCTAAAGTAGGTTGTGAATGCACTCTCACCTTTAGCCTAATTTAAACAGTCTAAAGAAGTTGTGAATGCACTTGACTGGTCCTTATGCTAGAAATCTTCCTTTAGCCAAATTTAAACAGTCTAAAGAAGTTGTGAATGCACTTTGACTGGTCCTTATGCTCGAAATCTGAGTTTAAACCTACTTTACAGAGTCTAAAGTAGGTAATGAATATACTTAGACTGGTCTTAATGCTAGAAATCTGAGTTTAATTCTACTTTAAACAGTCTAAATTGTGTAATGAATGCACTTTGATGGTCCAAATGCTAGAAATCTGAGTTTAAACCTACTTTAAAGAGTCTAAAGTAGGTCACGAATGAAAGTTTAATGGTCATCATGCTAGAAATCTCACCTTTAAGCCACTTTTTACAGTCTTAGTTGGTTATGAATGCACTTTGACTGGTCTTTATGCAGAAATCTCACCTTCAGCCTAATTTAAACGGTCTAAAGAAGTTGTGAATTCACTTGACTGGTCCTTATGCTAGAAATCTAAAATAAAACTTCATTTAACCAGTCTAAAGTAGGTTATGAATGCACTTTGACTGGTCTTTATGCGAGAAATCTCACCTTTAGCCTAATTTAAAGAGTCTAAAGAAGTTGTGAATGCACTTTGACTGGTCCTTTTGCTCTAAATCTGAGTTTTAACCTACTTTACAGAGTCTAAAGTAGGTTATGAATATACTTAGACTGGTCTTCATGCTAGAAATCTGAGTATAAAAAATCCTTTTTACAGTGAAAAGTAGGCTATGAATGCACTTTGACTGGTCTTAATGCTAGAAATCTGAATTAAAACCTCCTTTTTACAGTCTAAAGTAGGTTGTGAATGCACTATGACTGGTCTCAATGCTAGAAATCTGAATTAAAACTTCCTTTTCACAGTCAAAAATAGGTTATGCATGCACTTTGACTGGTCTTAATGTAATAAATCCGAGTTTAAACCAACTTTAAACAGACGAAAGCAGTAGTGAATGCACTTTGACTGGTCTCTTTGCTAGAAATCTGAGTTTAGACCAACTTTAAAGAGTCAAAAGTAGGCTATGAATTCACTTTGACTGGTCCTTATGCTAGAAATCTTACCTGTTACCTATTTTAAAAAGTCTAGAGTAGGCTATGAATGCTCTTTAACTGGATTTAATGCTAGAAACTTCACCTGTAACCTTCTTTAAACAGTCTAAACTAGATTATGTATGCACTTGGACTGGTCCTTATGCTAGAAATCTGAATTAAAACTTCCTTTTAACAGTCTAAAGCAGGTTATGAATGCACTTTGACTGGTATTAATGCTAGAAATCTGAGTTTAAATCTACTTTGAACGGACCAAATTAGGTAGTGAATGCACTTTTACTGGTATAAATGCTAGAAATCTGAGTTTAAACCTACTTTAAACAGTCTAAATTAGGTAATGAATGTACTTTGACGGGTCTTTTTGCTAGAAATCTGAGTTTAATCCTACTTTTAACAGTCTAAATTATGTAATGAATTCACTTTGACTGGTCTCAATGCTAGAAATCTGAAATAAAACTTCCTTTTCACAGTCTAAAGTAGGTTATGCATGGACTTTGACTGGTCATAATGCTAGAAATCTTACTTTAAATCTACTTTGAACAGACCAAATTAGGAAGGGGAATGCACTTTACTGGTATAAATGCTAGAAATCTGAATTAAATCTTCCTTTCAACAGTCTGAAGTAGGTTGTAAATGCACTTTAACTGGTCTTAATGCTGGAAATCTGATTTTAAACCTACTTTTAACAGTCTAAAGTAGGTTATGCATGCACTTTGACTGGTCTAAATGTAAATAATCTGAGTTTAAACCTACTTTAAAGAGTCTAAAGTAGGTCATGAATGAACGTTTAATGGTCATCATGCTAGAAATCTCACCTTTAAGCTACTTTTTGAACAGTGTTAAGTGGGTTATGAATGCACTCTGACTGGTCTTAATGCTAGAAATCTGAGTTTAAACCTACTTTTAACAGTCTAAACAAGAGAATGAATGCACTTTAAGTGGTCTTCATTCTAGAAATCTGAATTTGAACTTCCTTTTAACAGTCTAAAGTAGGTTGTGAATTCAACTTGACTGTTCTTAATGCTAGAAATCTGAATTAAAACCTCCTTTTAACAGTGTAAAGTAGGTTATAAATGCAATTTGACTGGTCTTAATGCTAGAAAATTCACCTGTAACCTACTTGAAACAGTCTAAAGTAGGTTATGAATGCACGTTTAATGGTCATCATGCTAGAAATCTCACCTTTAAGCTACTTTTTACAGTCCAAAGTAGGTTGTGATTGCACTTTGACTGGTCATCATGCAAGATATCTCACCTGTCACCTACTTTAAAAACTCAAAAGTATGTTATGAATGCATTTTGACTGGTCTTAATGATAGAAATCTGGGTTAAATGCTACTTTAAACATTCTAAAGTAGGTGATGAATGCACTTTGACTGGTCTTGATGCCAGAAATTTCAAATTCAGCCTACTTTAAGCAGTCGAAAGTAGGTCATGAATGCACTTTTTCTGGTCATCAAGCTAGAAATCTTACTTTTAAGCTACTTTTTACAGTCTAAAGTAGGTTGTGATTGCACTTTGACTGGATATAATGCTAGAAATTTCACCAGTAACCCACTTTAAACACTCAAAAGTAGGTTATGATTGCACTTTAACTGGATATAATTCTTGAAATCTCACCTGTAACCTACATTAAACAGTCTGAACTAAGTTATGAATGCACTTTGACTGGTCATCATGCTAGATTTGTAACTTGTAACCTACTTTAAACAGTGTAAAGTAGGTTATAAATGCAATTTGACTGGTCTTAATGCTAGAAAATTCACCTGTAACCTACTTGAAACAGTCTAAAGTAGGTTATGAATGCACTTTTACTGGTCATCATGCTAGAAATCTCACTGGAAACCTACTTTTTTTCTGTCTAAATGAGGTTGTGAATGCACTTTGACTGGAGATAATGCTAGAAATTTGACTGTTCAACTACTTTAAACACTCTAAGGAGGTTATGAATGCACTTTGACTGAATTTAATGATAGAAATCTCACTTGTATCCTATTTTAAACAGTCTTAACTAGGTAATGAATGCACTTTGACTGGTCTTTTTGCTAGAAATCTTAGTTTAAATCTACTTTGAACAGACCAAATTAGGAAGGGGAATGCACTTTACTGGTATAAATGCTAGAAATCTGAATTAAATCTTCCTTTCAACAGTCTGAAGTAGGTTGTAAATGCACTTTAACTGGTCTTAATGCTGGAAATCTGATTTTAAACCTACTTTTAACAGTCTAAAGTAGGTTATGCATGCACTTTGACTGGTCTAAATGTAAATAATCTGAGTTTAAACCTACTTTAAAGAGTCTAAAGTAGGTCATGAATGAACGTTTAATGGTCATCATGCTAGAAATCTCACCTTTAAGCTACTTTTTACAGTCTTAAGTAGGTTATGAATGCACTTTGACTGGTCTTTATCCAGAAATCTCACCTTTAGCCTACTTTATACGGTCGAAAGAAGTTCTGAATGCACTTGACTGGTCCATATGCTAGAAATCTGAAATAAAACTTCATTTAACCAGTCTAAAGTAGGTTATGAATGCACTTTGACTGGTCTTTCTGTGAGAAATCTCACCTTTAGCCTAATTTAAACAGTCTAAAGAAGTTGTGAATGAACTTTGACTGGTCCTTATGCTCGATATCTGAGTTTAAACCTACTTTACAGAGTCTAAAGTGGGTTATGAATTTACTTAGACTGGTCTGAATGCGGGAAATCTGAGTTTAAACCTACTTTAAAAGGTCTAAATTAGGTAATGAATGCACTTTGACTGGTCTTCATGCTAGAAATCTGAGTTTAAAACATCCTTTTTACAGTCAAAAGTAGGCTATGAATGCACTTTGACTGGTCTTAATGCTAGAAATCTGAATTAAAACCTCCTTTTTACAGTCTAAAGTAGGTTGTGAATGCACTATGACTGGTCTCAATGCTAGAAATCTGAATTAAAACTTCCTTTTCACAGTCAAAAATAGGTTATGCATGCACTTTGACCGGTCTCAATGTAATAAATCTGAGTTTAAACCAACTTTAAACAGACAAAAGCAGTAGTGAATGCACTTTGGTCTTTTTGCTAGAAATCTGAGTTTCAACCTACTTTAAACAGTCAAAAGTAGGCTATGAATTCACTTTGACTGGAGTTTTTGCTAGAAATCTTACCTGTTACCTATTTTAAAAAGTCTAGAGTAGGCTATGAATGCTCTTTAACTGGATTTAATGCTAGAAACTTCACCTGTAACCTACTTTAAACAGTCTAAACTAGATTATGTATGCACTTTGAATGGTCCTTATGCTAGAAATCTGAATTAAAACTTCCTTTTCACAGTCAAAAGTAGGCTATGAATGCACTTTGACTGGTCTTAATGCTAGAAATCTGAATTAAAACCTCCTTTTTACAGTCTAAAGTAGGTTGTGAATGAACTATGACTGGTCTCAATGCTAGAAATCTGAATTAAAACTTCCTTTTCACATTCAAAAGTAGGTAATGAATGCATTTTGACTGGTCTCAATGCTAGAAATCTGAGTTTAAACCAACTTTAAACAGAAGAAAGCAGTAGTGAATGCACTTTGACTGGTCTTTTTGCTAGAAATCTGAGTTTCGACCTACTTTAAACAGTCAAAAGTAGGCTATGAATTCACTTTGACTGGAGTTTTTGCTAGAAATCTTACCTGTTACCAATTTTAAAAGTCTAGAGTAGGCTATGAATGCTCTTTAACTGGATTTAATGCTAGAAACTTCACCTGTAACCTACTTTAAACAGTCTAAACTAGATTATGTATGCACTTCGACTGGTCCTTATAATAGAAATCTGAATGAAAAATTCCTTTT
>RPOG01007350.1:0-18737 GCA_008086565.1 Thalassoma bifasciatum
TAATCAGGACATCACACTGAGATCAAGATCTGAGTTCAACAAACCAGCCAATCCCCTGTGCCCATGAGATCAGTCCGGGTCTTATTGCAGCAAGAGGAGATTCTTTTCGCAGCAATGCATCATGGAACACAGTCACTACAGACCTCAGCAGACACTTTATTAAGTCCACAATGCCGGTACAGGGCTTGACTCCTTTTTGAGCCTTCAGAACTACATGAATTCTTTGTGACAAGGATTTGTGTCGTCTTCTGCTGCTGTAGCCCATCTGCCTCTAGGTTGGATGTGTGTTTCAGAGTTGCTCTTCTGCAGACTTTGGTTCTAATGAGTGTTTACTTAAGTTAGTCACCTGGAATCACACTTAAAAAACCCTTTGCATTTTGCTTCCCATGGTTTTGTCTTCCAGGTGTAAAATTTTCACTGAGAGATGTTCAGCACTTGGTCTTACCGTTGACAGAAACTGTTTTCGGGTTTGCTGTGGAAATATTTTTGACAGTGCTGATTGTAAATAGTTTATGAAGAATAAACAGCTTGTAATAATCAGACTTTATTTATAGATCAATTTTCATACACAAAGTGGTAGCACAAATTGCTTAACAAACAAAAAAATAATAAAAGTAATAGAATTAAGTACGGTGATGTCATGAACTTTGGGCTTTAGCCATAACTGCCAAAAAGCTATCGAGGAACAAGACTTTATATTCTAGTGATAAATGAGACCACAGTGAATAATAGAAAAATGCCAAACATCAACTTGGTAGTTTCCCATGTTCCTTGTTTATATAATGTATACACACAAATGCCTTGTTTTTTTAAAGTATAAGGCATAAAATCAGAGAAAATCAATTTATATCTTTCTTGTATTATAATTATTCATAGTTTTTAAATGTTATACTGCATGAAGACATAACTGAGTCACACTAGTTTATGGCCATGGTTTTCTTGAATCTACAGAGGTGCTTCACTTTGTCGAGAACAATTAGACCACAGTGAGTAGATATGTGACAGAAGCAAGAAACCACCAGAAACTGCTTGAAATTAACAGGGTTACGATTGGTTTTGTAATATTCATAGATTGTATCAACTTCTTAGAAATTGTTGCTGTACAAGTACAAGGGACTTTTTGTTTATGCAAACCTAAGTTCTTAAGCCTAACTGACCCTGCACGATTTTCTTTCAAGGAGCACCACCACATGTACATGCTGTGCACAGACATACACATACTTATCAAAGTAAACAGTGGGAAGATGCAAAATGGCTTTATGGAAAGGCCGACCTGGTGAGACAAAAACATCAGGAGACTCTTGAGTGAGATGAAAATGAAGACCAACAGAGCAAGGACAAAATAAAGTTGAGAATGTAACAGAGAGCATTATTTGTATAGCATAATAGATGTGCCTCTCCATGCTGTGCTCAACGCTGCAACTGAAGCAATACACAGACAACTGCAAAGGCAGTAAAGAATATAGTTCTCTGCCAAGAAAACAATAGGTAAGACCTCAATTTTATCTTGAAAATGAAGTCAGAACTCTTTACCATTACAAAGGAATGAAAAACAGTCCAAGTCCTAAATAATTAGTGAATGAAAACCTAGAATTTACCATGCAAAGATATCACAGCTGCTTAAACAGACTGCCTTAAAGCTTTGAATCACCACAATCTTAAAACCGTGTCAACCTATATTCCAATAAAGTTGGGACGTTGTGTAAAACGTGAATGAAAACAGAATACAATGATTTGAAAATCCAGTTTAAACAATATTCAATTGAATGCTCCACAAAGATAAAATGATTATGGTTCAAACTGCTAAATTTTATTGTTTTTGTCCAAGTATTCACTCATTTTGAATTTGATGCCAGCAACACGTTTTAAAAAAAGCTGGGACTGGGGCAAAAATAGACTGGGAGAGTTGAGGAATGCTGAAAAAACACCTGTTTGGATCATTCCACAGGTGAACAGGTGAGTGCCATGATTGGGTATAAAAGGTGCATCCCCAAAAGGCTCAGCCATTCACAGGCAAGGATAGGCAACAGTTGGATTTATGGATTTCATTTGTCAAGACCTTGGACAATTGAGCAACGGAAGTTATCTATCAACAAGACTGGGACAGAATTCCAGCCCCAAAGTTTCAATAATTAGAGCCCTCAGTTCCCAAACACTTATTGATAGTGGTTAAAGGACAGGTGATGTAACAGTGGGAAACATGATCCTGTCCCAGCTTTTTAGATACATGTGGCAGGCATCACATTCAAAATTGACTGAATATCTGCAAAAAATTTGGATTGTAATTCCCTTCAACTTTCAATTTCAATCACCTCTTATACTTGATCATTTGAGTTTTTACCATTTATATTGTTTTAAATATGTTCATTCAGTGTCCACATTGTATAAAACCTGTATTAAACTCAAATCCTTTTCCCTACACTTTTACAAACACTTGTAAACCTTTTCATGCTCCCTCATTAGCATAACTGAGATCTTATATCCGTCCTCAGAGAAAATTCTGCAGTCAGAAGTAAGAGCAGAATGATAATGTTGGTATTGATGCCAGCAGGTGTTTACTGATGAAGTTCAGACCCACATCTGATCTGAACGCAACATGAGACAGACTACATCTGCAACAGGGGAGAAGGATTTGATGCATTATGTTCATGGTACATTTACACCTTGCACGGAGATGTTCTTTTTTTTATTAATATTAGAAAAAGTTTGTTTTTTGATGCATCACCAAGGCCATTTAAACACATATCAGTACCCAGCAGCACCAATAATGAATATAATATCTGATTCTGAGATCACTGTAAACACAGAACAGCATATATTTCAAGTGGAAAATAGATGTTTTCATTATGAAAACGTCAGCCAAGACAAGCACTAATTATTAGGCTGTCCACATGCATTATCATGATGTATTTTATAAGAAAAGTAGAAAGAGAGGAAGAAGTTTTGCTAAAATTGAATGATGAGAGGTTCCAAAAACCATCCAGTCCAAACAGAGGGTCAGACAGAGGCTGTGACAGAGATGGAGGAGAAGCCTGAGGGAAAGATTAAAACTAATCTTTTGGCTAGACTGTGTTTCACCGTGACAGATAGATGGAATCAATTTTTCACCTGCTCAATAGAGGTGCACCCATAGTTTAATATGACTTTGTTTTTCCGTGAAATGGCCCTTTAATATCCTGTGAGACTCCACCCCTTTTGCATTAAGACCTTTTTTTATGCTGCCACAGATTAATCTATCCCTGTATGAGGCCTGCATGTCGGGGTGGGATTGAAAGGTCTGTGCAGGAGAAAGGATGTAATTTATAGGACAAAACAATGTTGATTAGTTTTGTTTTGATGCTTTTGGCAGATTTTTTTTTCAACTGTCATGGCTGTAAAGCAGGACATGAAGAAAATAATCAATGTGTGGTGGCTGAGAATGCAGAGTAGATGGGGAATTGGGGGTGGGAATGGAGGGGATATGTAATCTTCACATTTGTTGAAGAATGGATGCCCTTATTGATGTTGTTTTCATCTATTCAAACAAATTCATCATATTCCTTTCCTGTCTTTTTGTCCCTCCCTGGTCTCTCCCCCTGACTCTGAATGTAGTGCTATTCAAACAAAGCACAACAGGCAAGACTCACTTTACTGGGGTCATTACATGAAAATATTAATACATGAAAATATATGGACTGAAAATGTTCAATCCATCCACTGAAGCCACCCACTTCTTAGACTTTGAGGATGGATGATAGTTTGGATGGATAAATAATGCAAGGATAGATTGGAGTAAGGTTTAATGGATGGATTCACAGATGAAGTAAATAGCTTGAGAGCTTTACAGCTGGGTGGGGGCTGAACTGACTTCATTTTAATGATTGAGAATGACCGATGGCTGGACCAGTGGTACTGATGACGTCAGTGGATGGAGGGATTGATGGATGGGTCACTGAATGACCTTGTGTGGTGACTTCATTAACTTTTTAATGTATTGATACTCAAACCCAGAGGTAGAGATTTCAAGTCAATTCAATTAAATTTATTTATATAGCACATTTAAGGGGGAAAAAACAGCACTTGACCGAAGTGCGTTTATGTTCAGAAAACGCAAGACATGACACAAAAATCAAGATCATGTCACAAATTAAATTCAGTATTCACAGCAAGTTTAAAGTTTCCAGGGAGCTAAAGTCAAGACTTCATTTTTGGTTTCAATGAAGCTCAAAAATTTTTGAACATCCAGGACTTAAAATCCTTCTGGCAGTCCAACAACAGTTAAAAAGAAGTTAGGATTTTTTGGTTTCAAGGGCAGAAACATTAGAGTATAGTCTGCATAACAGTCAAACAAGATGTGATATTTCCAAAAAAACCAAAAGGTCCTAAGGGCAGCAGGTAGATGCAGAACAAGACTGGTCAGAGAACAAAACCCTGAGAGACTCCACCAGCCAATAATACCAGGCAATGATGTTTACCACTGTTGCCATAAGTAAAAAGTTACCCCAATTTCGTTTGTTTTGTTCCTGTAATTGTCAATACACCAGCAAACTTACTGACTTTGTTGCTATATTTACTGATGCTACAGGCTCCTCAAGTAACTCCTCCCCGCCTGTGGAGATGTCCCTCTAGGGCAACTTAATGTAAATGAATGGTACATATGCAGATAAAAGAGGAGGGTTGTTATTTTGACATTAAAAAAAGGAAAGAATCAACAGAGGAAAGTTAATTTGTATAAACATATTTATAGTGTCTTTCACATTCTTCCTGTTCCTCCCACAGCATCCATGACAATTACATGCAAATGGTTATTATGCAAAACATGCTTTCATGTTTCAGGAGTTGTAATCTCTTCTTGTTTTTATGTTTGAAGTTAATAAAGTCTTTATAATAAATGCACAAATAGGAATTGACTTAAACCCATCTAATATTTTCCATTTTTACTCAAATCTGTGAGACTGTATCAGGGCTGATTCTTCAGAATAAAGACTCAAATGTTTTGTGGTTGAAACCAAAGTGGATTGTTGATTCATAATAATTAGTATCCGTTTGATTGAAATAGGGGAACCCCTGGTGACTTTATGTTCTTTGCTGGAAGGCAATTCATACAGAGAATTCTAGTGTGCTGGCTCAAATCTGGGAGTAAAACCATGGATCCAGTTTGAAACTCATCACTCTTGTTCAAAATTGTTAAGTAAGAACTCAATTGGAAAAAAGAGATGAGGTCAAAGCATCTCACAATGCTTAATGGTTGTCTTGTTTTCATGATGGGTTGTCTAATGCATCTGTTAAGCACTGAATATTACGTACACACAAATTTGACCATTTATTGTCACCTCAAATTTAAATAAACAGGAATAGTAGATAGGTTTAAGGTTATTATCTCATTAACCAATGAACGGCTGCATCCAGGAACAAAGTAAAGAAAATAAGATGTTTGTGTTTAATAACTGTTCATGGTCTCTGGTTCATGGTCTCCTCTTATTAGACAGAGACGTTTGTGATTGTTGTTGTCCCCTAACTCTGTTTCTCTCATCTCCTTGTCTTCTCTCCTTACTTTTCTTTCTTCATCTTCCTTTTGCCTGTCTCTTGATTCCAAACTTTTCAAACCCATAGAGAGCAGTAATGTTAAATGCGTTCTATTATCCATTCATCAAATCATCCAATCACCTATCCATCCAACCAACTACCCTGTCACCTCATCATTTATCCATCCTTCTTCTCTCTCCATTCATCAGCTATTCTTTCTGTCCAGCCATGTCATCATCCATCAATCCCACTGTTCTGTCTTTTTGTTATCTATCTTTATACCCATCCAATCATCAATCAGTCCATCCAACCTGTCATCCCATCATCCAATCTCCCATCCAGCCTTCTTGTTTTACCTCCAACCATTCAAACATCCACGAATTAATCTGTCTACCCATGCATTCTGTCCCATCATCTACCCATCTACTCTTCCATCCAGCTGTCATCCCAGCATACATCAATCTGTCCTTCAACCATCCAACCATCCATCTATCCATTAATTTGTCCATCTGTCATGTTATCCCTTCATCAAACTACCTGATCCATGGTCCTACCCAACACCAATCCATCCTTGTCTCCTCATAATCTTCCCATCATCCATCTATCCATTTATCCCATCACTCCATTCATACATGCATCTATTTGTCCACTTTGGAAAATGGGTGTAATGCTGACTTAACAGTGGTAAAACAAACAAAGAACAGTCCCAAAAGTAAAACAAACTCTAAAGTGGCTGAACACAAAAATCTTTCCTCCCTCTGTTCTTTTATTTTATTTTTTTCTCTCGTCTTTATTTTCTGCTTAATGTCAAATATAATTTGTAACAGTGAGCCAAAGCTCCCAGAGGAGCTCACTTTGCCTTGTGCTTTGAAATCTTCCCATAATTATATTCAGCTCCTTTTTGTGAGTGTAATTAACCAAATGAATACTTTTTCATTGTAGAAATTAAATGTTATACTTACACAGTCACTGCTCTTTCCTGATACGGACTAGTTACCCAATTATACCGCAGTGAATAGGTTTTGGGATTGGAGCCCATCGAGCCAAGACTAAGATACAGTGAATTGCCAACTAGATACTAATATAGGAGCAGACAAATGCAAATTATGGCTCACAGACAGTCACAGCCGTTTTTATGCCGTTTCTAAACGGTATGAATTTTAAGTGAATTAAATTCAGGCCTCCCGAAAATTCCCCCCAAGCTAGACAAGGAAATACAAGGTGTCTAGTGCTCTGAACAGAATTGTAGGCATCCTGTTAAATTGACCCTGTGGACTCTAAGCTTTAAAAGTGTCCTGTTAATCTTCAGGCTGTGCAGGAGACTCTTTAATCATGAACTTATGGATCACCATGTAGAGCTCTCCCTGCAGCTCAAGTTTTATGGAAAATTTACCAAGTAGAACCGGCTCAAGGTAGGAGAGCTCTAGCACTTCTGATTTATTTAAATCCAGTTACCTGAAAAAAAAGATATTAGTAAGCACTGATGTCTGTAGTGCAAATCTGCTGACTTCATATCATGAAAGAGGTGTTTACATCCACAAAATTCATAAAAGCCCATATAAATCACCGACTCGCTTTTTTTTTTTCAACTGACAGCCCACGTGGGTAATATAGATGTCAGTCTTTGCCAGATTTATTTTCAATAAATGATGAGTTTTGGTGTAAGACAAAAAGTCAGATATGGTGGTTTTATTGTCATAGATTTATTTATCTTTCTATACTTATACCCCTAAAAGGACCCTGAAATTTTTCCCTGAATTTGTTGGTTTTCTAAGTGAATTTAAAATGTTCCTTGAACCACTGAAAATAATGGAAGGACCAAAAAACACCAAAAAACCCATATACAGTTACTTGAAATAACATGACATTGAACAAACCAGGTGGATTGTTTGGGTGTTTCAGCAGGTGCTAATTTGTAAGCACCCTGACTAATACTTAGCAATGCACAAGCATACATTGTACCCAGGGGGATGCCTGCTCACACATTATGTGTTCTGTTTTAGCAGTCAAAGAGAAAACCCACAAGCGAGGCACAGGTGGTGGGTCACTAAAAGCTGACCTCACCCCCAGCAGAGGACATAGCCGTGGCACTAAACAAAAGCAGGCCTGTGTTGGAGGAGATCCCTGCGGGGAAAGATACAAACCTATGTCCCTCCCAAGATGCCACCTGCTTCAAACAAGGTACAGGCTTCTATCTCTACAAAGGACATAACCACTTTCAGATTGATTTCATTTGCAATGTCTGATTTTGGTTTGCCTTGCAGCTTCTGGAAGCATCATCACACTGTTGGAGCCACCAGCATCAGGGTCACACACACACATTTGGGGGACAGAATGGAGTGAGCCTTCAGATTCCCAAGTTCCACATTGTGTTGTAAAAGTTCCTGTGACAGTGGTGCAGTTGAGTGTCTCCTCACTAGTGATGTTACAGGATGTGCTGAGGCTTTGAAGTGCATGCAGAGTAATGGAAGGGAGCATTTCTATGAAGTCATGTGGTTGTATCACGAGACTGCCTCAGGTAGTGGTTCAGATCTTGCTATGAGGTTCAGTTTGACCATACAGTATATATAGATTTGTAAGAAATAAGCAACTCAGGTTCCAATCAAAATGTTGGTTTTGGATGAAGAGTTGTGACCAGCATTTCTATTTTGGATAGTTTGGACAATATTGTATATTTTGGACTTTGTTTGACACTGCAGGGGAAGGGTTATTACTGAATAGAAACTAATAAAATCTTCCCTGCAATTACATTCAATTCAATTCAATTGCATTCAATACAATTACATTCAATTCAGTTCAATTACATTCGATTCAATCCAATTCAATTAAATTACATTCAATACAATTAAATTCAATTTGAATACATTCAATTCAATTACATTCAATAACATTCAATTCAATTACATTAAATTACATTCAATATAGTTCAATACATTTACATTCAATTACATTCAGTTCAATTCAATTTCATTCAATCCAATTCAATTCAATGACATATCTTTCAAAAAAGAAAGATATTAGAGGCATCACACCTGATGTGGTTTAGATACAGCTGCCTGTGATTAGACACCTGGCCAGTAGGTTGTTTTGTGTGCCAAGGAAGCTTCATGAGATATATCCTTTCTTGAACCAATTGGCTCAAGTGGTTCGATGCCTCACAAGACTTCTTTTCACCATCACTACTCCTCACCAGCTGCTGGTGGTTATTAGGAAAACCAGTGTTCCTTCTTCCTGAGTGTCTGCTGAGGAACTGTGCTGCATGCTGCAGAGGGGCTTCTTAAGTCCCCTGATCACTTGATGGGCTGCAGGTGGGTCCAGTTCCATATGCCCATTGGCTGTAAAACACTCACTGGGAGACACAGAGATACAGCCCCTTTACCACCTCCCTCAGTCTGAGCATGTAGTTCTCTCTATGAGGGGTAGGGGAGGCAGTTTGTCACAAGATCTGTACAGTTTATGATGATATGATTGCAGCAGCTCTCTCTTCCTTGTCTTTTTTTTTCTTTTCTGAATTTTGACAATTTGTTGGCCGTATGTCACGTTTACGCAGGAGGACAGGTGAGGAGGCGGACCCAGTTGAAGATTTAAATCACAATGTTTATTAATCAGGTGCCAAAAGTCGAAAACTCTAAACAAATATGCAAAAATAAAAGTCCAAAGACTTAAAAAAAATCCTTACTCAAGACTGAATCACATGAGGGCAATCATAGAGGAGGGAAACATAAGGGCATCAGCAAAACCAACTAAACACACAAGGGCAGAGTTCAAAGGGAAACACAAGAAGACAATAAGAATAACTAAGATTAATACAGGAAATGATCACAAGGGAAAAAGATACAAAACAAGAAACACTAATGAACATAAATAAAGAAACACCAGACAAAAACACAGAGATGGATCCAACAAGAATGCAACATGACCGCAACAGGAACCACAAAAAAGCCTGAACTACTAATCGAACAAAACACATCCTAGGGACTGAATCATCACACCATGTTCACTAAACTGGTGATCTTTGCAATGGTTACTTATTTTCATTCCTGTGTATGTCTGGGGCCCACTGAGGATGATGTGCTGGTGCTCCAGTGTGAGCTAAGAAGAGTCCTAATCGACTTGTCCTTCCATCCATCGTTACAGGGAAAGCAAGATCTATCTCCAATGAGATGGACGAGCTAGTCATGCTCACCCAGCACCAAAGGGAATACCAGAGGGCAGAGTAGCATCATGATACTCACAGAGACATGGCTAACGGAGCCAACACCTGACACCAACGTCACATTGGAAGGATTTCACCTGCTGTGGGTGGACAGTCATGGGTTGCCCTGTGGACCTTCTGGACCCCGTGGAGGTGGAGGCTGACAGGAGGATGATGAACAAGCTGTGGTCTCTAATGGAAAACATGTCTCATCCCTTTTTGAAGACTGTTTACTTTTGTGTTATCAGTCTGTGCACATGCCATACTTGTATATCAGTTCTTAACATACTTCATGTTCTTAAATTTTCCTGTGCACAGTTTTTTTCAAGGTTACACTATTTATATTATTGTATTTCATATGTTCACATTGTGATGTTTGCACTCTTCACATTCTTGCTTGCTGCTAAATCTGTAAATTTCACCATTATGGGATGAAGAAAAGGCTTTATCAATGTTATTATCATTCTTTTTTCTTTTTTGATCCTCTGCAGCCCAGTGTCAAAGCAGCCCACTGCCAGTGATGCCACTAATTTCATTTTCATTCCAATGCTGAGTAAAACTCAGCCAATACGGATACAATACCAATACGATACCGGTACTACTCTTTGCAATTTTTCCACAAATTAAAGACTACAGGTTGACAGCACACTCAACATGACCACAGTATCTTCAATTAAAAGATCAGTTTTTGGACAAGAAATCTGACGAATTGAATATTCACAACTGATAAAAATGCTGATGGTTTAGCTACTGTTTCCAAAAGAAGTCCAGCCTTTAGACTGAATTAAATCTCAGCATTCACTGTTAGCTTGGCAGAAGTGATACATGCTGTAGCATTGCTGTAGCATTGCATATAAAAGATAAAGAAAAATGTCAAATCTTCCTGACCGTTATTCTTTCTTTCTTCTTTCCTCTTCCATCTCTTTATGTTTTACCTCAGCAGCTGAGATACCTGTTAAACACACTCAGAAAGTAAGACATCAGCTGATTGAAGCCCACAGACCGGCCTTCGTGCTGCCTGTTCACATTAGCTTGAGACTGCTCCTGATTACAGCTTTAGGAGTTTTGATGTCAACCTTGTTCTGTATGATTCATTTGTCTTCTCTCAAAATCTACCTTAAACACACCTGAGGTGATAAAAGAAATTTCTACACACAGACAAGTCCATCCACATTCACAGTATGTTCTCATCTGACTGGCTCTCAGGGATTTCTGCTCTCAAAAGCTCAACTACGAAGCCTTTTGATTCTGTACAAAAAAAAATCACAAATCGGATTTCCAATAACTTAACTAGCAAGATGAGGATTTACATGAATTATGAAAAAAGGCTGATGAGTGACAAGTCTTATTTTGAGGTCTCGTGTAAAAAGCTTGAAAGTGTGATATAAAACTGCAGTGCAATATGGGCTTTGTGGACAACTGAAATTTGTTTACTACGGCTCCATGTGCACTGCCCTAGGATGCTGTTCTCACTCTGTTTATTCTGTTTATGTGCTGTATCATTAAAGGTAGAGTATGCAGGATTTTAATAAACAATGAAATGTTAGTTTTTTACAAAAATAATCCTGTTCAATCATCATCTCTGGGCCTCTATACCTATGTGTCAGCAAAATTTAATCATTCAGGGTAAATAAATTGATGTCTTTCAAATGTCCACTTCTAACTACATCAAGATAAGAGAAGCAACCAGTATCACCTCATGAGGATGTTCACAACTACACCTCTTTTTTTATTTCTGTTGCATCTAAAACTTTTTTTGTTAAGCCAAAAATTGTAAATTGCAATATGTTTACCGGATATGAAAGTGGATGAGGGAGAGAATGAATGTAATTACAGTCAATTTCAATCATAAATATGGACTCTGAGATTTTTTACTTCAATAACAAAGGTACAAAGAAAACCAAAGTGCAATTACAATAAACAGCTTCCTCTACGGATCCTCTGTTTTCATCTTTAATAATCTGTTTAATGGTAGCTCAGATTGCCTTGCTCATGTCCATCTGAGTTTTACTCCTTGTTCTTGTTTTTTTTTCGTCCTCGTGTTGATGTTTTTTTTTTAATGAATATTAAAGGCAACACTCTCAGCCTGACAACTGAAATAAATGACTTCCTTTGTGGCCTTTTTGTGGAAGCAACCTGGACACATAGGGACATCAATATGTAATTAGTTGTCTGACAGTTGGATTGATTTAAGGCGGAAGGCACAACTAAGTGCCAAGGGCGAGTGAGACTGTCCGTATGGAAAATCGTTTACCTCAAAACAATGTTAGCTGCTGATATTTAGCCTTATCTTCCCACATGCAGTCTATCTGCTAAGGCCCAGAGCGATTTGAAACCTGGAGGGGAAAACCAGCATCTGTTCAGGATTTTAGTGGGAAGTTTTGTGACATCTTTGGGTCCTTCAATGCATATATCAAGGTCTCTGCAGGTTTCAACCAAGCAGCAACTCCGGTCTGAAAATAGTAGACCATGCAGAGGTGCTAAATTCTGCTGTTTGTCGAGTGTCGAGTCGCTGTGAGTTTGAAGACTCGTCATCCATCTCATTTCTAATATAACCACGCCAGCTGTTTTGTTTCAAAACTCAGCTTCAGTAACAAACTGGTGATGTCATGAAGAATACGTTCATAAACTTTGCAGTCTATGATTTTAAAAAGTCAAATGTGAGATTCCTTAAGACTTATTTGAGACCATCATGGACAGTTTAAGACTCATTTCACATCCATACTGGAAAAAAAAAGTGCAAAAGACATGAAGGAGACTCAGGGGCACTGAAAACTTGCAGTGTATTTGAATTTGTCCAAAGCTCTTTCACATTGGAATACAAAATGCTTAACCTAATTAAAAATACCAGCATACCAGCTGCTTTTCTTATGTGAAATAATATTTCGTTAGAAATCAGAATAAAAAAATGTTGGCAATCATCAAAATAAAAAAAAAAACTCTTCTGCCAACAGCCATTGTGTGTGTGTGTGTGTGTGTGTGTGTATACAAGAACTATTCAACATTGTCTGAGCTCTTGTCCCTTGGCTATAATCTCAACCATATTGTTATTGAGCTCTGCTAATTTTTCCTTGTGGCTCCTCCTTGGAGTATACAACTTTGTAATGAGTTGGGAAATCTGGAGTGTTTTCCAATACAACAAGTGAGCCAGTGCACACAGAACACGTGTAAGACTATGTGGAGAAAAAATGACAAAAGTAAGAGATCAAGTAGAGAAAAAAAGTGCAGAAAGAAAATTAAAGATCAACTGAAAATGGAGAAACTTGTAGAAAAAGTACAACTGATTAGATGAAATGTTTATGTCTTTGATTGACCTGTTACTAATAAATAACTTGTCGGACTAAAGGTGAAGCAGTACAGTCTGACTGGAACACACAGACTGTATACTGTTTATTATGCTTGTGCTGACCTCTTACTTGTGTTCAAAACCAGAACAAAAGTTTCAGCTCTGTTCCTACCAGCAGAAACACCTGCTGTCAACTGTTTGTCCTGCAGAAATGTCTGAACAAGACATTTCATCTGCCTCTTGCACCTGTCTGGGTCTCTGAAAATGGCAGAGGGGTCCAGACACGCCATGTGCCTTACTGTTGGATATTTGAGGCGGCTCTTCTCCTGCACTTCACTGATGATGTTTGACAGTCCCTGCATGCAGTCCATTCTAAACTCAAGGACTCTGAGCTCTGAACTGCTACTGCTCTGAAAATCGGATGATATGTGCTGCTTGCATCCTGACGACAGTTTATAAAATGATCTTTCCGAATGATCACTCTACCTTGGGGGCTGACTCAGCAACCAAGCCCATGTCTGTGTCCTCTGGCTGTTTGTTCTTCTTGTCAGCGACATCAGGTTTGGTCAGATGTAGTGTGCTGATGTCCTTCAGGACCTCCCTCTTGATAAAGCTCTAATCACTTTTATTATAATGCACCATTATCATAATTCTAATGCATCATTCAGTGACAACATACACATCATTTAGGCCTGTAATGACAATGTTGAGGTGATAACATGAAATGTTGCCCATAAAAATCATTACCACTCAGTCAGGTCTATGTAAAAGAAATGTTTCACTGGCTCATCTGTTTGATACCTCTTCAGAAAGGGATTGATAAGGGAAAGCTTTAACGTGCACTGTCATAATGGCTTAAAGTAATTTAAACTGTGTGCAGCCTCTCAATAGAAAATACCAATGCTCTATCCTACCAATCCTCTGCATACATACATACATACATATTGACTGAACAAAATAAATTTGGACAAAAACATGTCTCAAACTAACAAAACTAGTAAAAACAGCCAAACTGACCATATTCACAACCAAAACCACTGTACAGGCTACAAGACCTCCTAAAACCAGTACCTAGCAGAGTCCATACCCAGACAAACAAACTCACTGATAAAAATCACCCTCTGTCCTCCAAAGACAAACCCACATTCTCACAAATGTACTTCAGTGCTGGGACTGAAGTGAAAACAAAGACCTCAAACTAACAGCAAACTACGAGAAAGCTTCTTAAGCAACAAAGGAAACTCATCTGAGAATGTAATGTGTTGGACGAGCCCCCATTTTGTCACAACCTGGTTCAAAAGTGTGTTAAAAAGGGGGCGACCACACATAGGGCCTGATCAACTGAAGGTTTGCGTGTACAAAAACACAATAGTGCGTGCAAATCTGATGTACTTACAGGCTGTCGTGGATGTAGGTGTAGTCGGTGGCCTTTCCCACATAGCATCTTCATCTATTGTTCTTATTAACTTCAGCAATATCTCAAGAAAGCAATTAAGACATGCTCTTATGCCTTCAATTTTTGATGAGCCCCAATGACATATTCCTATGGACGCTGACTCTGGAGGTATCAGACTCATAAGTTAAGCTTAACAGCAATAACCAGATCTAAAAATAAAGTTAATCCTGTCGTTTCACAGCAGCTCTCGGTGGCCACGGTGAAAGTTCTGCACAGATTGTTGATCCAGTCAAACAATCTTTTATGCTGACTGTTAAACAGTTTGATAAGATTTCCATGTTGAGGTCCACTGACAGATGGAATAAAAATGAAGGATAAGATTTGAACTACAATAAATAATTTCTCCAGAGGATGCATGAGGAATAACAAATAAGAGAACAATAGCGAAAATCACAAGAGCAGATGTTTTTCCTTCGTCTTTTTGTCAAAGAATGACAGCTATCACTGTCAGTGCAGACGGGGGAGTGTGCCTTCATACCTGACAATCAAACAGGCTGCTCATGAAGGGGAATCACATGATGAGATTTATGCTAATGACGGCTCTGGCTGACTGACTGACAGGAGGAGACTTAAGTACATAGTTGGTGGTGCACAGGTGGGAATAAGGGTGTCTTGATAATCTGTTACCTGCGGGCATGTAGACGTGTGAGGCGACTGTTCATGGAGGAAGAGCAGAGAGATGAAAGGTAAAAACTTTAACCGGATTTATGCTAATGCGTGTCACTTTTTTCCAGCAGAGTTTACTGTTCTCATGCTGCAAACAGTTTGATTTATAAATGGCACATAAAAAGAAAGTGAGGCATGCTGAGAATGTAATATATGCCAAAGTGCAGTCACAAAGCTAGCTTTGTTAGTACTACAGCTGTAAAGATAGGCAGTCATTTAGCAGCAGCTAATAAAACAAACTTTTAATTAAATTTAATTAAACTTTTTAAATCATCAATCTGCCAGTTGACCTATGGTTCAGCCAAGCCCCTCCCACTCACTCAGACAAACAATGAACATTCAGTGACAGGTGCTATGGCAGGCTAAACTTAGCATTGGAGAGATTTTTATTGGTCATGATGGTCACTCCTGAAGTTAAGCTTTTTGTCAAATCAAATCAAATCAAATCAAACTTTATTTATATAGCACTTTTCATACAACAAGATGTAGCACAAAGTGCTTCACATGTTAAAAGGCCCCACCCCATCCCACCCACGCACCCCCCACCACATCCCACCCACTGCCCCAACCTCCCACCCACTGCCCCACCCTGATAAAAACACACTCACACTCACATTCACACTCANAGCCGTGAGTGGAGGGAAGGCTGTGGTGTCCGTCAGCGGGGGCATAGGATCCGTCGATGGGCAGGCATCTGTAGACGCAGGGGAAGCCCGCTGATCGGGAACCCGAACCAGAGGCTCCGCGCCCGCGGACAGAGCCAGATATTTGTTTTTTAGCGGGATGCAAATGGAGGGGGGAGTCCCGCCTGGAGCCCTCTTACGACCGCGGACCACCACCTCGGACCAGGGAGCCCCTTTGCTAGGGGTAGAGCAGGAGGGGGAGGGCCGCTGACAGGGCGAGAGGGCCGGCTCCCACACTACGGTGTCCCGAAGCGCAGCGGCAGCGCTAGCTCGTTTTGGCTCAGCGGTCTGCGAGGACTCCAGCCAGCTGGACAGCGCCGGGAGCCGGGATTTAAAAGTGGCTAACAGAGAGTCCTTCCTCTGTAGCTCATCAGAAAGCCGCCCGATGTCTTCCAGAAGATCAGCGATCTTTTTCTGAGCCTTCTGAAGTTGCCAACCCACCTCGGCAGGTAAGGAGGCGTCCATAGCGACGGCGTCCGTGGTTGCTATGCTAAGTGTTTGCACTAGCTCACTCGATTAAAAGCTTAAAATCCCGAGTTTGATGACTAAAACCTTTTATCCAGTAAAAACAAAAGTTAAAAGTTAACCTTTGCCCAAGGCTCAAGGCATTAAAAGCGCTAAGAACCTTTAAAACTAGATAAAAGCGGGAGCGCTCTCTCCGAGTGCAGCTAGCAGGTAGCAAACCGGAACCGGAACCGTGATAATGTCTTCAAATGTGATAAAAGAAATATAGCAGCCTTTTTGTAATCTTTACCAACAGTGTCTCTTCATTAGTTTGGTGCTACAGTATTTACACTGAATCTATTGCATCCAAAATAAGGTGCGTTTCTGTTACCCTTGGACATGCGCAAAATTTAAATAGCGCTATAAAAAACTGGTAAAGGAGACACCTGAATTTTGAAAAAGCACTAAAATATCGCTAAAAGTTTTTACGCTTTCATGAGGTGGTTTTTCAGACGTTTCGACATTCAAATATATCGCAAAAGCGCAATGGAAACACTTTTTCTGCAATTATACGTCACAGAACGTGGCGTACATGGTCACATGATCACTTCTCTGTGAGTAAACATGGTGCGCTACGTTTGGACAGAGGAGGAGACGGAGACTTTTCTCGCAATTGTTTTCGAGAAAAGTAGTTGTCGTCTCTTGTTCAAAACTGTCAAGGCAACCGCAGCCGATGTAAACATCCCCACACTTATACGCAACAGGTTTTGAGCGTCCATCTTCCAGCAGTGAAATCTCGCGGGATGATATTTGACGAGAATTAAGGCGCTCCTGCCTAGAACAACTTTCAATGGAAACACGTTCAAAGCGCAAATATACTTTGTCAAAATTTTAAGAATACCACTTTTATTATGCAAAAAACTGTAATGAAAACCCAGCTATAGCGACTGAGGAGCAACAGAAACACAAGATAGCAACATTATAATAGCCAATGTAACACTTCAAGAATTCAACAGTCAGGAAGCATCTCCTCCCCCACTTTATGCTTCTTGTCACGGGAGCACATCGGGCATCTGGAGAGAAGACATGCAAAATGTATCTCTTTAAATGTAAACATCAACAATAACATTTTACCCTACAGTCTAGTTACAAATAAGTTTTGTGATACTTACATTTCCAGCTCCTTGTCTTCAAAGAATTACCATCCTACACATCATCTTTTCTCCCCTTCTCATCTGTTTTCCTCCTTTCAAAGAGAATCATCTTTTTTTTTTACTCTACAGTTGAGCAAAGCCTTACTTTGTTGTTATGGTAACCAAGCCATACATTAAAGCTAACTCATCCATCATGTATGAAGTACATTTTTACTCATATTTGGAGCTTAAAAGAGTATTGTAATATTGAAGTACCACATTTGCTGAAGCCAGTTGAAAGATGGAGGTATTGTGCTTTTTTAAGGCTTTATACTAATTCCTTGGTACGCCACCCCAATCCCCCAGTAGCTTTAGATGATTTAACGTTTCCTTTTTTGCCTGTATTAAGATTATTGATTAGTTTTCAGACAGATTAAGAGATTTCTAAAGCATATATAAACATAGAGGTTTGAAAATCTGAACACATTGGGCATAGACATCCAGCACTGTTATTTTAAATCTATGGTTTAGATATGGGAAAGCACAGAACCAAATTTTTCAGGACAAAAAAACCTCCTGATATTAATATGATGAAGTTTCTATCTGAGTAAATACATTCATTCACATTTATGGTTCAATCCAATCCAAGCCTGTGCAGGTGCTGCTGTGTTTCTTGTGTCTTGAATATATGTCTGAACACAAGTTTTTACACAGCCCATTGGCACTTTGAGGCAAAATGTGAAATTCACTCATAAATAAATTATTGTGAGAATATTCATGTTGACACCACCACTGTTCCTGTGACAGAAAATGTGAGTGCATATAAGTCCCTGCAGGGATTGGAGAGTCTTAGTCCTTTTTTTATCAAAATGGTTTTGGTTTTTATTTTTGCTTTCATTTTATTTAGTCAGTCTTGAGGTTTTAATCTGGAAGCTGATTTGAATGTCACCTTCAGTGTGTTTGTAGTGATGAATGTGTCAGGTTTAGCTCTGTGAAGGGAGATGGCTGCGGGAACGCAGTGACATTTAGGAATCACATCACGCAGGTTAGAAAGCTATTAAAGTGGTTTTGTATTGTACTCTGCACAGTCGACATGGACCAAGCAGCCACAATTATGCCACTTCAACACTAATAGCCTTTGTTCTCCCCATAATAAACTGACCAGGTGAATGAAAGCAGCAGTATTGACCCTGTATCGATTTCTTCAGCCATGTTTTATTAAGACCTGAAAAACAGTATGAGCTTGACACATGTGCAGTGTAAAAGGTGATATTTGAACTTATTCATCTTATTCATTTTTACTGTAGTAACTAATATTCAGTTTGTATGATGACATAAAAAGTGTATGTCTGTGTGAGTAATGCCAATT
>RPOG01007352.1:0-15079 GCA_008086565.1 Thalassoma bifasciatum
TTTTTGAAAGAGCCTCCAACTGTGTTCCAAACACGTTTTATGGCTTTTTGTCTTCAGAGGACAGTGAGGAAAGAATGATGCAACAAAATCTCATTACACATTAGAGTAATATTGCAAAACTCTAAGCCTGAAAACAATAATGTATGCCTGTAAAATAGGCCAAATGCCCGAGTTACACAGGAGAAACAATGGGCGGGGGAAGCTAAAGAAACCCGGTGGGGTGTGTAGTTTCATGCACATTCAGGCTGATTCTTCCTCCATGCTCCTAGGAAACAGGGAAAGTTTTGCTGAAAGTCTTTCCTGCATTACTCCAAAGAGAGCAAAGTTTTTTTGTGTCTTTATCAAAACTCAACCTAAGAGGATAAGGGCTGTTGTGCTGCAGGTTAATATTTGCTAAATCTAGGCTACGGGGATTTTATTTTTTCTTAATGCCCGTACAAGTTGGTAGATTTGAAGTCAAGGTCTTGGGGTTTAAATGCAAAGCTATTATGATTGATGGTGAGGGTGAAGTTCTTGCAGAGGCGGAAAAACACCAAAAAAAAAATCATGGCATACATGAAAATCACACCAGTGCCCTGCAAAAACAAGAGTATGACCCAAACAGATTATGAGTCCTACTTTCTTGCTCTTCGTGTTCATCTATTTTCTTTGGTCCTCAAGATATTTCTGCTGTTTTTTGCTGCCAACATCAGAGACAGTGTGCACAGAGGGGGGAAGCCCTTGTGGCCAAATTGTACAAAAAACAATTCTAGTGCCCTCTGTGAAGACAAAGTGTGTGCTTAAGTCTCTTCCTTGTTGAGAAACCACACTGATCTGCTCCTTTAAATGGATAAAATACAATAAGTTGTGCTCCTGGGAGCCAAAACACACAAAAGTGTCCTCTTGGGAGCCAAATAATGCACTAGTGGCCTCTTCAGAGCCAAAGCTTAACTTCAGTAGCTTCTCGGGAGCCAAAACAAATGCTTAAGTGTCCTCTTGGGAGCCAAACTAATACACAGAAGAGCCCTCTTGGGAGCAAAAATAAGGCACTAGTGACCTCTTCAGAGCCAAAGCTTGACTTCAGTAACTTCTCGGGAGCCAAAACTAATTCTTGAGTGTCATAATGGGAGCCAAAATACATAAAAGTGCCCTCTTGGGAGCCAAATATGTGCTCATGTCTTCTTTTCAGGGTCAAAACTCATGCATTGATGTCCTTTTTGGAGCCAAAATATGCTGAAGTGCCCTTGCAGAGGCCAAACACTTGCTAAAGTGCCCTCTTTGGTGCCAAACTTGTGCTAAAGTAACTTCTTGGGAGCCAAAACACATTCTCAAGTCCCTTGCTAGTTGGTGAACAACCCTAATTTGCTCTTTTAGGTGGTTAAAAATTTTTAACTACCAAAATGCATGCTTTTGTGTCACTTGGGAGCCAAAACATATGCTCAAGTGTCCTCTTGGGAGCCAAAATACATAAAAGTGTCCTCTTTGGGGCCAAATAAGTACTCAGGTCTCCTTTCAGCACCATATCTCATGCATCAGTGTCCTCTTTGAGGCCAAAAGCTTGCTAAAATGCCCTCTTTGGTGCCAAACTTGAGCTAAAATAACTTCTTAGGTGCCAAAACACATGCTCAAGTGGCTGGTTAAAAATGATTAACTACCAAAATGCGTGATTTAGCATCCCTTGGAGGCTAAAACATGTGCTAAAGGGTTCTCTGGGTAGTCAAAATGTGTGTTGTGTGTGTCTCTTTTCCTTCGCCCCTGCCCTTCAAAACGTCTGTGCACACCATTGATCAAAGCAGTGGGTATGTGTGGCCACAACCTTTGACATTTCGTTTCTGCAACCCTGGGGTAAAACCCCAATAGTATAGGGTGGAACTGGAATTGCTTGAGGAGTTGGAGCACAGAAGGTTTTGCGTGCACATGCCATTATGTTGCCATGAGATCAGATTTCAGGCACCTTTGAATAAGCTGTGTGTTCCCAGTATGCAGGACCACTTACAACGCAGGGGCTTTTTTCACTCTCACATTCTCAGGGTTGCTAAGTTATGGGAAGGCTATGGTATAAGCAGTATGTACAGGACAGGAAAAATATGTTTCTTATGATATGGTACCTTTACCCTTTCTTGAGGAACAGGTCATTAGAAATGGGGGGAAAAAAGGACACAGAGTCATCCTTTGTATTGGCTTCACTTCTCAGTGTCACTAGCTAAAAGAACACCCCCATATTGGCTCATTAGTGCGACAGCAGCCTGTTACAAAATCAGGAAATGAACGATTTGTGCAAAGTCCTGAAGTTTCACACCAGTTTCTCTATCAGCGAAAATCTAGGCCACAGTCCCTGAAATGAGACTTCAGATGAGTACAGCAATTTGGATTGAGTAGGAATCAAATTTTGATTCACAGTCTGGACGCCAGGCTTTTTGGAGTGTCCCAGTTTCTGCAGAATTGGCTGGTGCTGTGATGAGTGTTCCTTGGATCCAAAGGGAATGAAAAAAAAGTTTAACACCATTTGCAGAAGTTAGTTGCAGGTGATGATATAAGTAAACATGATGTGCCCTGTGGCTTTATTTTAATTTAAGGATGGCATCAGTGAGAAACACAGCTTCCTGTCTCTTCTTTTATAGAATTCATCTTCAAAAACCCACACTGAGCTGTGCTGTGTCGCTGATCTTGAAGTAGCTTTTAAGCCTGAACCTTAGCGGGCAGAGTATTTCTGTTGCATGTCAAAGACTCTGGGATACACTGAAACCAACCTCAACAGATGCAAAAGGTTATCTTAAAATAAACCTTGTCTTTAGAGGGGAAATAAACTTTGAATAATGGTTATTTAAAGCAAGGAAATACAAACAAAAGCCTTTGAAATACTAGGCTGCAAGTTCAGATAAAGCTATAGAGAAACCTGGACCAAAGCCAAAGTAATGAAAAGAAAGAAAAATCAAAGCACAATAAATGCTATAGATCACTGCTGAGCAGATCAAACTCTTTGGAAGGATGTAAACAGACATGACAAGGTACCTTTAAACATAAGCTTTCCTTGAATCAAAGCTCAGTTTACTAAAGAAAAAAAAGTATTCAAAGGACACGGAGCCACTTATTTAGATCAGAAATCAAAATCAAAAGATTTCAAGTTGTTTAGAAGATACCACGAAAATAGTGCTTTATTCATGAACATTACATACCAGAAACTGAATTATCTACTTTTTTAATTGATATTTTAGTCCAATGTTCAGTCAAAACATGACCATCTCAAGACATTTTCCCCGATATTTTCAAAGAATGAGTACCCCCTTGTCCATCTAACCCTTATCTCAGACATTGTAATTTGCCCACCAAAGCTGCCCATCATGTACTAAATGTTGAATTATAGTAGAGCTGAACAATTTATCATTTTCTAATCAAAATCACAATTCCAGATATCGTGATCAATTGATCACCAAAGCTGTGATTTTTTTTCTCCTAATTGACCCGGGATCTGTTTCGTCAGCTATTTTTCACTCGTGTGTCTTGGATGTAAAACTGTTAGAAAAAATCCTTTTTCCCTTAGTCAAGGACTTTAAAGATTGTACATGCACGATTTTCTTTTAATTTTGAATCTTTATCTCAAAATTTTATTTTTGTCTCAAAAATGACTTTTTATCTCACAACTTTGCCTTTCTAGCTCAAAATGTTGTCTCTTAATCTTATAACTGTCTCTTTGACTCAAAATTTTGACTTGAATATCTCAATACTTTGACTTTTTCGTCTCTAAAATTTGACTTTTTGTCTCATAACAGCAACTATTTATCTCAAAACTTTGTCTCTTAATCTAATAACTTTGACCATCAGCTCAAATTTTGTCTTTCGTCAAAGTTTTGTCTTTCTATCCCAGGATTTTGACAAATATATCTCAATGTTTTGACTGTATTAGCTCGAAATATTCACTTTTTGTCTCCAATTTTGACTTCTTATCTCTTAAGGTTTTCTTTAGCTAGAAAATTGACTTTCTATTGAATCAAGTTGAACCTACGGAAGTGCATCAAGTTGAGCTACCAAAATGTCTCAATGCTAAAAGAAAGCCATGCAGTCGTGTGGAAACACTATCCATTGTTTTTTTAAGTTCATTTAAAGAGTTATTTTTGTTCATCCAAGGAATGTGATTTTATTGTGCTACATGAACTCATTTAATCTAAGTAGATCCAAACACCTGGCAATTGCCTTACTACAAGCAGACCCAAAAACTGCTGGGGAAAGCCAAAACATCAAGGTCACAGACATTTCTCGAGAAGTTTCTGACATCAGCCTGTCAGATATAAAGGTTGTTGGGTGAAATTTCAACCAGCATTCCTCAGATTTGGTGAGAAAGATTCTGCACATATTTTGTCTCATGGCACCCAGGCTTGTGTATTTTCCTGCAAAGTGAGAAACAAGTAATACTTGGAGTGCAAACAGCAGCGTTGCCTTCTTTTTATTAGGCTGTGCTTGCGCGGCAAAGCTCTCAATTTCCAGGTCAATCTCTGTCCCTGTTGTTACGAGCTCTGAAGTCGTGAAAGAAGAATCACAATAAGACGGTCTATAGACGTGGTGTCTGCGAGGTGTCGGGTGTTTATTTCCGCGGCCAAGGTAGGAGTTAAACAAATTCAAGAGGAGCTCAATATTTACCACCTGTTATTACACTGACAGACACCAGTTAACTTGATTTATACACTTGAAAGAAGATCTCCTCTGGGCCTGCTCCTTCAACAGGCTCGGATTATCACATCTCACTGCAAGCTCAAGGACAATTTGGGTTGTTGCAAAGTTGAATAAAAAGGATGCTGTGCCTGCCTTGTTTCCATCACATCCCGACACTGACTGATAGTTTCGTGCATGGATTGATCCAGTGTCATTAAATCATCGATAAAATAGCTCAGTTTCGGAAGCTCAGAATGATTTCTTGTCATGTCGGTTCAAAAATCCCATGAATTTGCCGTCTTGAAACAAATTTGGATTCAAAAAGCACGATTTTGGAAGGAATGAACGTTGACGAAATGTCAGCTCACTTTTCCCTCAGCCCCACTTGTTATTTTCTGCATTTAACATTTGAGCTGGCTCTTATCTGCAGGCTTGCAGTGGGAATAAGGCTCGGTGTCAACATCCCACTGCATTACAAGCAATCATCAGTAAAGACTGTGTCAAACGCACTGTGCTCAAACAAGAGCAAGGATTTTAAAGGTCAGAATGACAGCACCCAGACAATGGATGAAACAAATAGCCTTGTTTCCCCAGATTGGTCTCTAACTGAGAAAATTGGCAACAATTACACCTTGACTGACATTGGGTTCTTTTATCCAGCCTCAGGATTTACTGGTCCAAAAAAAAAGAGAAACAATCTCAAGAAAACATCCTTTAAAGAAAGAGTGTGACTCAAGCTGATGACATTTCTGGTGTATTTCTCTCCCAGAACTCACAGTTATTAAGCTTCTTTTTGTCCCCTTCTTTCCCAGCATTGAGGAATAGGAGATGTAAACACCTGTTCTCCTCTGTGCGCCCCAGCAGCACATAAATACAACACTTACATAATGAGAACAGGAGGATAACAGGATGTCTTGTTGACATCCAGTTGTTCCGCAGTCGGGATCATTGTCATCTTGTACGACACCCTCCTCTTGCTTCTTGGCGTGGTGCAGAATGGGTGCAGCTGGCAGGGTGGGGGTGGTTGAGTTAGCTGTCAGCTGTGCCCTCTAATGGGCTCTGTGACCATGCTTTAGGACAGAGCGTGTGGTCAGGGCCAGGCTGAGCTCACAATGTGACTTAGACACAGAGCGCTGTCATGTTACACTTCCTCTGACACGTGCCGCACAAAGCAGGTGGAAACAGCGCCCCCTGTTTTTGTGGCACAAGCGATACACATTTGTAGGAGCAGTATGAAAAAGAGAAAAGTGTAATGACAGTGGAGCTGTGTTGCAGCACTGTCAAGAACTTGCAATCAATGTTATAACAAGAAAAGGCTTTAACCATGTTTTCTACTAAGATCCCAAAAAACTTACGTGTACAAACTCAGATGATTACGTGTGCTATTTGTGATCAACTATGATTGCATGCCCAGTTGATTACAGGTCCAAAAGTGATGGAGACCGTCCAATTTAAAGAGGGATTTTGTGTGTGCTACCATGTGTCACAAGGGAGAGCAGAGTGATTGTAAAAGCCATGGAGTTGGAGGTCTCTGTGGAGGAAATTTAAAAAAGAGAGAAAGTCAAAAGCACTCTTGTATACATTTTCAATTAGTATCTACACTGTAACAAATTTTTGTGTGGGAAAAGCAGTGAACAACTGGCAGCAGGGTTACCATTATATTACTGTAAAATGAAAAGCTTTTCACTGTAACAAAAATTTACAATATTTACTGTTCATCACCTTGGGACCATGAGTCAGGAGGGCACACAGTGGACATGGTTGTCACGTAAGTCACACAGACTGTTTTTGCCCTTGCATAGACTGACTGGCCAGCTTGGACCAGTTTTCGTCGGCTAAGGTTGGGTGTCAATGATATCTCGAAGAATGGCATCTTTTCTTGTCAAACTCAAATGAATAAGCCTCTGAATATATTGTATAAGCAGTATATCAGATTACTGTATATGACTGTAATTTGTGGGAAAAGAGAGCTGGTCCACACCACAGAGTGTAGGTGGCCTTGGGGCGCAGATGGTGTAAGTCACCTGTGTGAGTCACCCATGTACAGCAGTGTCTCATGTCCACTGTGTGCCCTTCTCAACCGTGGCTACATCGCACATTGCATCAAACTCTAGAAAAATGCCCACTCATCCACAAACACTGTTTTTTACTGTGATTTTAAGCATAAGCATGTCGTTATGGGTCTTTGTGTTTTCGCTTCAAATTAACCAGACCACAATGCATTGCTGACTACAGTACAAAACTGTATTACATAAATACATACAGTCGATTACTGCTGAAAAGTGGCTGTAAATTAACAACAACTGTTAACAGTGCAAAGTTTTCAGTCTTCTAGTGGCTGTTAAAGTTCAGTTTTATTTGTTCTCAAACTTACTAACTGTGCTGCTGCGCTGGAATGATCCAGATGAAAGAAAATGCAGCGTTGCAAGGACTTTTTTTCATAGCAGATATGGCATTGCTTCTTTTTGTGACTGGCTCCAAATTAGCCATTGGCTCATCCTGTGTCTCAAAAATCGCATTGCTGGATAAACAATATGTCTTTGCTAGTTTTTCCATCGTCTGTAATTGCACCTTTGCCTTCTCCTTGCCAAAATGACTGCAGCCATATGTGCGCAACACTGTGCCAGTTTGCACCTGCCCTTCAAACATGCAAAATACAGACACAAAAACACAGACTGCTATCAGTTTGAGATTTGATAAATCACAATGTGGGTGCAAACTGATTACATTTGCATCCCCTTCTCCCAGTATTTTGCAAATATACTGTATATTCTGCATACTCATGGAGGCAGGTACGCCAAATGGAATGTGTGATGTTTTGACAGACACAATCCACAGTGCACCTGATTGGTAATTCAGCTTTGTGCCTGTTTATTTACACCCAAAAATTTAGTAGATCAGGTTGTAAGAGTTTTACCTCAAATAACATGAAAACTGTTCCATTTTAGCCCTTGAAGAATATAAAAGCAAAAACAAATGAAGTCATTCAGGCAGCACAGAAACCGTCACCCCCCTTTTACATCAAAAGATGGAGTCAGTGTTCTGGTCAGAGCAGTTCATGGAAACATTAGACGAGAAACCTGAAAATGACAACCTGTAAGTGGTTTTTTCGAGTCTTTAGTGGCTGCCGGCTGAGGCTAGACTCTGACGCAAAGCATAAACATTCTGTACGAATGACTTTTTCAGACCTCGCATGATGTATGGAGAGAAAAAAAAAACAGCCCCGTGTTTAAAAATAACAGAGCTCCTATTCATCTGAAAGCTTTTCAGTGCCTTACAGCGACTCTTTGTGTGATTATTGTACATTTTTATGGAGAATAATTTCCTAAAAGGGAACAGAACAACATTTATCACTCACAAACATCACACAGGAACGGATCAAATAGCCCCAGTCTTCATTGTATTGAACATGATGTTCTACCACACATTTACAGAGCTCTTCATCCTCATACTAAAAATTCTGCTTCGATCAGATTATCATTTTATGTGCATTTGTGTTTGAATCTCATTTGTAAATTCAATGCATATACAAACCTCCAAAGGGACTTGGCACACAACGGTTTTTGGATTTGTTCTTTTCACAAAAACACCCTCTCTGATGTTGTACGCTGGTTACTGTTGTGGACAATGGAAATATTTTTGGGCAGTTTCATTCAACAGGCTGTAAAGTCACGTAAAGAAGGCTTCACATTTTTTGCAGTGGACCACCTGGTGGTCTGAGGCAACATTTTAGTGGCATAACAGTTCCATTTTTGAAGCCAGAAAAAGAGCTAGTAGGGTCTCTTTGCTTGCGTCAGCTCACCATGACCCTTAGTTTTCCTCCAAACTGGCTTGATGACCCTTTTTTTAACATTGTTATATCATCACGCCTTTAAACTACAGGCCACATACAGTGAGTTACACTATTTCTGAAAGTGTAGTCTAAAGAAACAACCCCCAAAAATATACTGTCCCCCCGTCGCTAGGTCTGCCTTTCACTTCTTTTTAGAGTCTCCCTCCAAAATAAAAGCAGTGACAGGTGGCAGTAAAATACCTTTACCACTAAGTCTTCTCTTTATGTTCAGAAGCTTTTCACATTCACTTTAATGCTGCGTCGTACCACTACTCATCTTCTTTTATTTCCACAAGCTGTTAGACGGCCTCAATGCCATGCAGGAGAGGAGAGGTGGTAGAGGAAAAACATAAAGGGAACTTTTGTTTTGAAGCATCACTACATTTCATATAAATGCTCAGTCATAAGAAAAGGGGACAGAGGAGTAAAAAGTGTTCACAAACCTTTATTAGAGACGTTAAAGTGGCTCTGCAGAGATAGATGCATGCCATGTTCTGTGTAGTTATACGGTTTCATTGCTGTTAAAAGGAAAAGACTTGTCAGGATAATACTAAAAGAAATCACAAGTATATAGTCAGGCATATATTCAAGATGGAAGGTTTCTTTCTTTCAAAATAAAAGCCAGCTACACTCACACAAATTACTGCACGACTGCACATTATTGTCCTGTTTAGTCTTTTCTCTCATCCTTTGTGTCTGTATGATGAGCACCCACCCTGCATATGTAACAGGGAAAGACTGTAGCAAACTTAACTTGGGGGGAGAAAGCTATAGATACAAACGGCTGAGCTGGTGTTAACTTGACCAGCACTGACTTTTTGGGCTCTTTATGCACTCTTACCTGCAGAATTTACCACAGTTTGCAGTCATGTGATGTGAAACCAAGCAGCAACCCTGTGTCCAAAAATGTGAGACAATGCAGAAGTCTAAAACCTGCAGTTTGTCCACTTGGGGCTGCCTCCAGACGAACCAGAAGTCACGAATATACTGAGCAAAAAGAAAAAAAGATCACAGCAGAAGTAAGCATGTTTACAGCCTGGCAAAAAAAAAAAAAAAAAGGTCTGCTGTCTGGATTGCCAATTGCCCTAATAGTACGCACTGTATGGGAGCTGATTTTTGGTCCAGCTCAGCAGTTTAGAAGATATAAAGATGGAGAACTTGCTATCAGAAAAAAGCTTGACTCACTTCACTGAGAGATCCCTGTTGGTGTTAGTTTTAAGACTCATCAGCCGATCCATTTAAGATATGAATGAGTGGGTGTCACATACGTATGAGTGGGTGTCACGGACGTATGAGTGGGTCTCACAGACGTATGAGTACGTGTCACAGACGTATAAGTGGGTGTCACAGACATGTGAGAAGATGTCACAGACGTATGAGTGGGTGTCACAGACGTATGAGTAGGTGTCACAGACGTATGAGTTTATGTCACAGATGTATGAGAGGGTGTCACAGACATGAGTTTATGTCACAGACGTATGAGTAGGTGTCACAGACATGAGTTTATGTCACAGATGTATGAGAGGGTGTCACAGACGTGAGTATATGTCATAGACATGTAAGTAGATGTCACAGACGTATGAGAGGGTGTCACAGACATGTGAGTATATGTCACAGGCATTTAAGTAGATGTCACAGATGTATTAGTGGGTGTCACAGACGTATGAGTGGGTGTCACAGACGTATGAGTGGGTGTCACTGACGTGTGAGTATATCTCACAGATGTGAGTAGGTATGACAGACGTATGAGTGCACTTAGAAAAGTTTGACCCATGTCTACTTTAAAAAATTAAGGCAACAAAGTGACACTTGATTTAATTAAATAGATTTTAATTACTTCGACTTTGACTAAAATCCATTGATTTAGTTCAGTAAATTTTAACAAAACTATCAAATACAATGTACTGAAAACACAAGTTGAAATGATTTGGGTTTACTCATGAAATAGAAAATGTAACAAAAATGTAAGATATACCAACTGTCTGAACCTTTTTGAAACCCAATCGCATTGGTTTTATAGTCTAATCAAGTTTTCTCAAATATGTTTTGTATGTTCTAATCAAATTCATCTCATTCTAGAAAGAATCACGTTGATTTTATATATTTTTTTATCAATAAAAAATATGAAAAATCTCTAATCAGGTAACATTTAGTAAATATGATTTCATAATGCCAATGATCGCACAAAATCTTTTTTTTGTGTGCCATTTGGCTACATTTACCAAATTTTCAACGTTATTGACTTTACTAATAAAACATAATTAAATTTTACTCAGTGATTTTTAGATGATGTTATTCAAACAAAAATGAGCTAATGCAATAGATAAATTATTCAAATCTGATTGGATCAGCGTAATAATTTACCAAATGTCACAAAGTCATTTTTATCATGAATAGGTTACTAACATTTATTTTGTAAGTATTAATTTAGCCCAGTCCCACTTTTAAGAGTGTGGGTGTCACGGACATATGAGTGGGTCTCACAGACCTATGAGTGGGTGTCTCAAAGGTATGAGTAGGTGTCACAGACGTATGAGTGGGTGTCACAGACGTATGAGTGGGTGTCACAGACGTATGAGTGGGTGTCACAGATGTATGAGTGGGTGTCACAGACCTATGAGTGGGTGTCACAGACATATGAGTGGGTCTCACAGATGTATGAGTAGGTGTCACAGACATATGAGCCGGTGTCACAGACGTGAGTAGACGTCACAGACATATGAGTGGGTGTCACAGACGTAAGAGTGAGTGTCACAGACGTATGAGTGGGTGTCATAGATGTATGAGTGGGTGTCACAGACGTATGAGTGGGTGTCATAGACGTATGAGTGGGTGTCACAGACGTATGAGTAGGTGTCACAGACGTATGAAGGGTGTCACAGACGTATGAGTGGGTGTCACAGACGTATGAGTAGGTGTCACAGACGTATGAGTGGGTGTCACAGACGTGTGAGTATATGTCACAGACATGTAAGTAGGTGTGACAGACGTATGAGTGGGTGTCACAGACATATGAGTAGGTGTCACAAACGCATGAGTTGGTGTCACAGACCTATAAGTAGATGTCACAGACATGTGAGTAGGTGTCACAAACGCATGAGTAGGTGTCACAAAGGCATGAGTGGGTGTCACAGACCTATAAGTAGATGTCAGACATGTGAGTAGATGTCACAGACGTATGAGTGGGTGTCACAGACGTATGAGTGGGTGTCACAGACGTATGAGTAGGTGTTACAGTCGATGATGGGTGTCACAGATGTATCAGTCGGTGTCACAGATGTAGTTGTAGGTGTCACAGACGTGTAAAAGGTAATTATATTAATCACTTTTTAATGCTTTATACTGCTTAGACGCATGAGCTGCATAATAACATGCAGGCAAAGTTATGTCCCATCACTTCTTTGACCATCATGAGTCATTCAGACTCAACCACTGCCCAGGTGATGTCACTTAAGTTCATAAAGGGTCACGGTTTAGGGTAAGTAGGGACACAGCCAATCACAACAGCTGTAAGACAGGACTGATGGAAACAGGCGCAGACTTACCATAATGGATGAGACAGGAACAACTATTTACATACTAATGTGATAAAATGACAGATGAGCACCCATCTCTGTCATCTCCCAGTGGTCATTACACCCCTTATTTTAGCCCTGAACTTTGTAAAAATGTGTCTGGAACGTGGAAATAGTCAAATAAAAGTGTCACTTTCTCCAATTTGTACTCCAGAACAGCTCTACAGCTTATTCATCACGTCAAATTCTACTCAAACTCCTCATAAAACGTTATCTATCCAGCAAAAAGCCAATGTTAGGAAAATATTATGACCCCATGCGGTATCTCTGATTTATAGTCACATAATAACTTCATTAATCAGAGCAAAACCAATTCAGTCTTTGTGGCCTGCTGATGGAAGTCTTGGGCAGTTTATTTGATTTCTGATTCTGATGTTGTAATAAAACTTCAGCGTGATCATCATTTTCTTCCTCATCATATCATTCACATTCCTGAAGAGCTCTGTTGAAAATTAATTCATTGTTATCCTCCTCTAATGTCATGAATGTGTCAGAAAAGTTATGAAGATGGTTTCTTTCTCTGGGAAGTGGCATTTTCAAACAGTAACACATTTTCCATTTCCAGTCAGGTCTTGAGGTACCTGTGCCAGAATGTACTCTGAACCCCAAAGGTGGCAAAAAAACATGTCTGGTGCCAGATTGTGGAGGAGTGTTCGAATGATATCGACCCTCTCCTGGATGGATATGTCACTGAGGAATCAAGGAAAAGAAATTAGTATTCTGCATCACGGTGTGAGCACTCTCATGGTTCCCATCTACATTTCATCATGTTTTTCTGAATCGATGATAGAAAGCAAAAGAAGCCTTTCACAGCGACCCAATTATATCCAAATAACTCTGCTGCAAACCAAATTTATGCTAAAGTGCTTAAATAGTTCTTTCACCATTGTGTGACTGTGTGCCGCAGTGGATTTACACCAGCGTGTTTGTTCTCTGCTAATTTCTGTTTGTTTCGTACGTAATTTCCCTTGGTTTTGTCGAAAAAAAGAGTGACGGTATCTCCTCTCTCCCGTAATAATCGTCGTCGTCTTTGTCTCCGTTAGCTTCTTCGGGGTCGACTGTGTGACCCAGCAGAACCAATTTTTCACAACTCCCTCCGGGTCAATCGATTATTCCCCCGGTGTTATATGTCATTGTTGTCTCGACAGGGGAAGCAGCACTGTCAAAGATTTACCCAACAATCCAAGAGCCTGTTATCTGTAATGGGATTCATCTCTCTGTCTGAAGAAAGTCACTCAGCCGTGCAGCAAAGGATGATGAGAGAGACGGTTTCTCATGTGTCAACAAATCATCAACGAAAAGTGCCGCCACAAACAAAAACATGCAGGGAATCAGATTAAAGTGAGAAAAACAAACTTCATTCGTCACTTTAATCTCACATCTCTGTCGCCTCAGTTAGAGCTCTGAACTTGGAGTTGAACCAAAAGTTTAACGCGCTGAATCCATGACGTAACTTAAAGGATTTTGTCTGTCTGAAGAACCTCTCTTTAAAATCCCTGCGAAGTAAATTGCACCATCGCCTAAACGTTGCATTGAAGTGAAGTTTGTTCAGCAAACTTACATTAAATACAAATTTTCTCTGTTTATTTCTATCAGTCAGTCTTTTGGTTCTTCACACCTCAGCTGGGTGAATCATGCTTCTAACTACTCATGGACCAATCACAGCCAGCTCCCACAACATGGCGGTCCATTCAAACACGTCTTTCCTGCCTACGCTGCTGCTGGCAAAGCTTCCCCTCCACCTTCACAACTTCAGCCATCTCCTTTTTACTCAAAAAACCATGTTTTGATCATCTGAAAAACCAAAGTATGACACTCAGCTAACACAGGAAGTATCCTGAAACCCAGAGCATACCTGCACATCCCACCAATCGACAAAACATGGTCAAAGAAATGATGGGAGGCAAAATCTGGCTCTCTAAAAAGTATCTTGGGCCGTCACCTGCCTTCAATGGAAGAACATCCCTAAACTGGTTGTATGCAGAGACGCACTTGTTGCCCTCTTGTTCAGTTGAAGTTGGGTAAATAACTCCTCTTCACAGGTGTTTTGAGGTTTCAAAGTGTTTTTCTGACTGTGCAGAATATGGCTCCTTGAAGCCTGCATGCTTAGTGTTGGTGCCATCTCAGATTATTAATCCTTAGTAATAAGAGCAGTTTGGTATCAAGCATATGGCAGCATATTAGGGACACTTAAAGAAATGTAAAAAAAAAAATGTATTTGGGTCAATGACAAAAAGAGGGTCTAAAAACGTATTTGTAAAAAGTTCTTTGAAATTGGATAAAAAACATGTTTCTGAGTGAAGAATTACGTTTTCTAACAGATTTCAGTAGTTGACCAACATTTCAAAGTTTTTAGGTTCATTATTTTTTAGTATTTTTAATTTGAGCACCCAAAAATGTCAGGTGGCGCAACCAAATATATGAAAATATATTACACATTATTACATTGGTTGTACCACCTGACATGGAAATTGTTCCAGTCACCAATGAAGTGAAAAAAACTTTTTTTATCAGTGTTTCAGAGAAATCTACAAACTTTTCCACTTGGTCACAAATGTCATTTGGGCTCCTCTAGCTGATGCAGTTTCCTGTTTCCTGTTTTATTCTCTTCTCTTTAAAATAAAAGTCTAATGTTACGGTTGCACCACCCTGACATTTGACAAGGTGAAAATTACAGGACAAAAGTTTTTTTAAATTTCTCAACAGCTTTAAAATTCTTTTTATTTGCAAAGAATGTTTTATTTAAAAAGGTTCAAGCATAAAATAATGCCACTGTATTTTTAATTTCCATTTACAATAACTGACATTCAATTTTTAGAGTTTAATTACTGTGGATACTTGTCAGGACGGTTGCACCACCTGACATTTTGGGGGTTTGAGGAACCAAAACACAAAAAAACATGTTATATTTTAATAGTTTAAAGATGTGTTCAAATAACACAGGTTTCATAGAATAAAGAAATACATGTGATGAAATACTCAATTCATGATGGAAGGAAATATTGCACTCGGACACAAAAAAAGGGACGTCACGTCATTGACCCAT
>RPOG01007354.1:0-18726 GCA_008086565.1 Thalassoma bifasciatum
CAAGATTATACCAATATGAAGTTACACCCTAGTGTTGTCTATAAAAAACAGAAAGTCTCAGGGAAGAGAAACAGAAGTATGTTGAATTTATTACACAATACAGAAGTGTTAGAGGGTTAGAGTTTTACAACCTGCCCTATAAAATAAAAATATCTACAAGTGCAAGAAGGACTGAGGTCTGTACAAGCTAATACAGGGGGAGCTCACTGATGTGAACGTTCTCAGATCCAGACTGAACTTCTCTATCAGCAGACCTTCAGGAGGAACAGGGAGGATGTCAAAGGTGTGAGGAGGAAATAAATGTGCAAACCAGAGGGAGAGGCGTAGGTCGACAATACTGTACAGCACTTCAAAAGGGACAAAATACATTCAGGGGCCCCCAGGCAGTTTGGATAGAAGTTGTGTAGGAGGACGTGGAGATAGCAAAACGCTAGCGTAGTGAGGAGAGAGATCACTGAAAGGTTTCTGTGTGTGCTACATGCAAACTTCAGTGTTCCTGAAATTCATCCTTGAGTTTCTGAGAAAGGTGACGTTTTGGATTTGACCGATGGATCATTTCATCCTAAGAAGCAGGACTTTTTCCTCAACAAGAATCTCTTAAGCTTCATCTTTATCACATTCTTTCCCATAAAAAATATCATTCACTCACCATTTGTACATTTGAATCTCTCTCAGTGTTTTGTAGGAATCTCTCTGTGCGCACTTCGCGCCCCCCTGGTGCTTAAACTAACACTACCAACGTTTTAAAAAGTGACTTCAGCTGATAGCCCTTTAGGGTGCGACTGGGTTTACCTGTGAGAGCCGGGGCACCTTGTGATTTTTTTAGGGGAAAGGGGTTTGTTTTTTAAGGTGGCTGGGGGTTGCCCTACATTCTGAGCTTGGCGCCCAAATGGCTCCAAAAAAGCCCCGCCCCTTACAGGTCGCCTCAGGAAAACGCACACCTCAGCAATTGGAAGCTACGCCCCTTCAAAAAAGGGGACCAAAGGGTTTTTGAAAAATAACTTCAGACAGGACAAGGTGACTATGGTATATGAAGACTGTACATTACTAAGCCGAAAACCAGGGGAGCTCATCTCCGATCATCATGGACGAGGTGGTTCAGTGTTTGGATGATAACAGCGCACAGCTTCACTAGTCTAACACTAGTTCTCTAAACAAGGACTACACTGATACAGTAATGGCTACACAGCACGTCAAACACAATCTAACCACATCGCGATGGATTTTGAGTATGTTTTTCTTTGGGTTTGTTCCCTCACAAAGCTCTTCTTGTTTACTACAAGAAATATGTGAATGCACGGGGCACATGGACACCTGTGTGTGTGTGTGTGTGTGTGTGTGTGAGCTTTGGCTCTGCACTGTAAGGGAAGTCTGCGTCGAGCTCTTTGGTGATGATCCACAGAGAGAGTTCTGCCTCGGTACACAGGGTCTAGTTTGGTTTGGTTCAGTGTGATTGTCGTGTTAAAGACCACAAAGCTGACCGACTATGGCCAGAACCACGTGATGATGGGCGGTGACATCCATGGCTCTATGTAACTATGGACACACTAAGAATGGCCTAATGCTAGACGCTACAGTGATACTACTACGCCCTAGGGTTACTTCCACATTCACATGCATATACAGTTAAATAGACGCCTCTTCTAATCTAAAGTCATGTCGTGGATTGTCTTAGAAATGTGAGGTGACACACGTCTTAAAGCTGCACTCAGCAACATTACCATTCAGTAGACTGATTTTGGCCCATCTCTGCCAACAGAGCAGTGACAGATTTAAGGACTGTATGTGTGTCCAGCCCCAGCAGCAACCTCTAGTCTAAAAATATGAGACAATGCTGAAATGCTAAAAAGCTGCCGTTCCCCAAGTGACCACTTGAGGCTGGATCTGGAAGTACTGGGAGTCACATGCACACCAAGCCAAAACAAGCCAAACTTAGATTGTTTGCAGAATGGTACAAAAACTGTCTCCGGTATGAATTGATAATTTCGCTAATGGCACACATGGTATGGAGGATTAATTTTTTTTATACCTTGGCAGTTTGGAAGATATTGAAATCTGGGAGCTTGCCCAATCAGAGGCGCGACTCAGATCACGTGACCAACGGGCGCCTAATAACTGTCAGTCTGGGCACCCTTCGTACCATTTCCAATATGGCCGCGCCAGCTGTTTTGCTTCAAAACACCACTTCAGTAACAGATGAGTGATGTCACAGAGACTACGTCCATGTTTTATTCAGTCTATGGTCCAGCCATTAGCAATGAAAACGAACCATTTGTACCATGCTAAAAAAAAAAATCGTATTAGAGGTGTGCATAAGCTTGGCTAGTGCCCTTAAATTCAATGGTGGTAGACCCCACTGACACAGGCTCTACTGGCAGGATTACCACACCTGTTAGACTCTTTCAAAGATGGCGGATGGTGTGCTTGTACACCACCATCTAAGACAACATAAATTTGGGGGTCGAATTCCTTTTCCATGTTTATTGGTGTTTATGCTTAGTAATTAATTCTAATTTGTTGTATAAGGGCTTTTCCAAGAGCTTTGTGCACCTGCTTCGTTTCATGGTGCAATTAGACAATTTTCCCCTTTTTGGCAGTCGTGCATAAGGCTAATGCTACAGCTAAATACACTCTTCCATAAAAATGTGTCAAGTACCAGAGGTCACATACACACCAAATTTTCAGAGCAGAAATGAACATCATTCTCTAACCTGGCAGTTTAGAAGATATTAAGATCAAAGTCACAGCTCAGTTCATGTGACTGACAGGCGTCCAATAGCTGTGAGTTTGGAGACTCAACACTAGTCATTTTGCTTCAAAACTCTACATTAGAAACAAACTACATCCATCTGTTACACAGTCTATGGTTAAGACTAATGGTTCATTTTGTGTAATAACTGTTGGCATAACTTTACTCCCCAGTTTAGTTGCTACATTGAGTACAAACATTCAGAAGCTGTTGGGATGCTTTCCTAAGAGTTTAGGCAGTATAATACTTAAAATTGTAAAATATATAACTTACAGAAAAATAACTGGAGGTGAGTGACCATAAAAGACGTTCAGCTCCTTTTCTAATCTGAGATCTGGTCCTTTTAAAAATATTCCTGCTACACTGGCTACTTAAATTCTTCATCCTTCCACAAAGTGTCCTGACTTATAGTGTTAGTATAAAAATGAATATTGTAGTCTAGGTGTTTGATATATTTCTATAACAAAGGTTCATATTAGCGACTGTTGTACGTCAGGTTTTCTGTCTTTTATGTTCTTATCAAGAGGAAAATCTTACCAAGTGCAGCTTTAAATCAGCGTGTTGGACTCCAGCTACGCTCTTAGACTAACACAGCTCTGTCTAAGCTCTGTCTAAGCTCTACAGGTGCACTGAGCTACAGCTGACTGTGCTCTGTTATCTGAAAGCGTGGACACACCCCGTCTGATGCTCACCTTTCATTTTAGAGAGATTACAAACAACACAGATAGAGATTTTTACATTTTTGTTCACACATCACGAACACAACAAACGCCATTCAACATTTTCATTCCTCATCCCTCAAAAACCTCTTCCTATGTCCTGAACTTTCTGAAAGATTTCACCATTAGCAGCAGCTTATTATGAATGTTATGGTGTAGAATATTGTATTTATGTTTTTTTTTGTGGATGTGTGTGTGTGTGTTTGTTTGTGTGTATAGGGGGGTTAAAAAGGGGGGAGGCAAAGAATGAGGAGACACTTAGCAAACACAAGAGTGACATTTAGAGAATAAAACAAATGCCTCATATTTCAGTGCTGGGTGACGGGTGTTGGGGGTGTTAGTAGTAATACTTATGGTATTTTACACTGAAGAGGGAAGAGGATGGCAGACGGAGGGATCAGGATCAGATCAATGAAGACAGAAAAGACTGTTTCACTTTACTCTACCATGTCTGTCTTCATTCATTTAGCCCAGTTCCTCTGTACTGTCATCCCTTCCCAACTCTCCTTCCTTCCTCTACCCCTCCCTCCTTCTTTCTATAGTGGCCTAACTCCTCAGCAGGACACCTCCATGGTCTGGGTGACCGTCCCGACCCCCTCGGTGCTGTCAGAATGGGTGCATGCTCGTGAGCGGGAGCCCTCCATGGAGCTGGCGCTGGTCAGGGAGGCCGTCCTGGAGCGAGCCAGGCGAGTCATGCTGGCAGAGGGCACTGCAGAAGACAACCAGAGAGGGGAGACGCAGTTAAAAATGACACTTTTGAAAAAATATCAGTGTGTTAGGATGATGAAAGGGAAGAGTGAGAAGTACATGCTCGTGAGCAGAACTCAAAAATGTTCCTTTTTTTTCTGTGAGACACTCACATTACAGCCGTGAAAGGTGCAAGTTGCTAATTGAAGCTGCAAATGTGTCTGCACAGAAACACATCATCTGCGTCATGCACAGGAGAAACTCAGGGCTCAGTATGTTTGGCTTCATTAGTGCTTTAGTGATATTTGATACCACAAATTGCCTTGCCAATCTGATACTGAGTTACAATCAGGGTGGTATGAGTGATACCAATTCAATACTGATACAACTCCTAACCATTTCTCAACAAACATCACAAACCACATATTGGCTGTTTGTAGAGCTTAAATAGCTCCATTTATGACTCTAATTACGCTCTTCTATTGTGTGAATGAAAGTGAATGACTGACTGAGCAACTTGCCAATGTGCTCACGTATTCCACACTTACTCATTCTGCACTGACAAATTCTGCACTAATGAATTTTGAACCTAGAAATGCGCTAATGTCAATTTGTATAGTGCAGAATTTGTAAGTGCAGGATGCATAAGTCGATTAACACAGTGCACACTTACCCAGTCCCTCCTTATGAGTTCCCAACTAACTAATTCAACACAATTTCTACACTGACAAAAGTGAAAGTGTGGAATGGGGAATTCATAAATGAGAGATGAGTAAGTGCAGAATGCATAGGCGCACTTACGCACTCTGCACTGACCCATTCCACACTTACACATCCTCCACTGATGCATTTAGCACTAAGAAGAAAAAGTAGTTCCCACCAGCTTCGTGTCATTATGAGAAATTTAAACCTGTGGTTTAGAGATGGTCAAGTGTGCAGCCATTTACTCTGAAAATGTAATGTTTTTGCATTTCAGTGCATGTGTTGTAATGTATTATATTCTAATTTATTTATAACTAGGTTTTGCACTTTTTGTAATGCATTTTAATTATGTTGTGCTCATGTCACCTGCTCCAGAGACTACGGTTGAAATTAGCCAACTTGGCTAAATTGGCATCATTACAAGAATTTTAATTAATGTGCATTGTCTCTGTATATTTAAACCAATAAACTAAACTAAACTAAACCAAACTGAAACGAAACAAGATGTCAATAATTTGGTTTCTTTCCAGCATCCCTGTTAAAATATACATTACCTCAAATGACTGATGTATCAAAAGTATGTACATGTATTTCTTTATTCTATGAAACCTGTCTTATTTGAACACATCTTTAAACTATTAAAATATAACATGTTTTTTTGTGTTTTGGTACCTCAAACCCCCAAAATGTCAGGTGGTGCAACCGTCCTGACAAGTATCCACAGTAATTAAACTCTAAAAATTGAATGTCAGTTATTGTAAATGGAAATTAAAAATACAGTGGCATTATTTTATGCTTGAACCTTTTTAAATAAAACATTCTTTGCAAATAAAAAGAATTTTAAAGCTGTTGAGAAATTTAAAAAAACTTTTGTCCCGTAATTTTCACCTTGTCAAATGTCAGGGTGGTGCAACCGTAACATTAGACTTTTATTTTAAAGTGAAGAGAATAAAACAGGAAACAGGAAACTGCATCAGCCAGAGGAGCCCAAATGACATTTGTGACCAAGTGGAAAAGTTTGTAGATTTCTCTGAAATACTGATAAAAAAGGTTTTTCGAGTTCATTGGTGACTGGAACAATTTCCATGTCAGGTGGTACAACCAATGTAATAATGTGAAATGTTATTTTAACATCAAATTATTTATCTTATTCACAAATAAAGGAAATAAAACACACAAAATGAAAATGTATGAGTCACTACAGACACTTGAGAGATACTTGCCAATAATTTCACACAGAAAAAATAACAGGAACATATAAATATATTTTCATATATTTGGTTGCACCACCTGACATTTTTGGGTGCTCAAATTAAAAATACTAAAAAAGAATGAACCTAAAAACTTTGAAATGTTGGTCAACTACTGAAATCTGTTAGAAAACATAATTCTTCACTCAGAAATATTTTTTTAATCCATTTTCAAAGAACTTTTTGAAAATACGTTTTTAGACCCTCTTTTTGTCATTGACCCATATGCAAACAGTTCCATAAGTGGGGGGTGGGTTGCAAAATGTATCCTAACATAATCACAAAAAAATCTATATACTATAGCATCTTTCATTCATTATCGGAAAATATTTCCATAACAAATGTTAGATTTGATACGAAAGAATTCAAAAAGAGAACATTTGATCAGTTTATATTTCTCTGTTAAAGACCTCTGAGGTGAATAAACTAGGATACTTGAGGAAACGGGAAAATGTGCACGTGAGTAGATTCTTGATTTGGAAATTTTTGGTTGATTTGCTTTATTAAGTATCTTTGGCCTTTTCGGGATTAGGGTATTATTGTAAAGCTCCAGCACGGGTCACCGCCCTTAGGCATCACTGCTATGACTCTGGATGTTTTCTTACATGCAGCGGTCTGACTAAGGGTGGCCACATGCAACACAATAATCAGGATGATTCTTGTCTGATTTGCCCCTTCCAACCAAAGCCAGTAAAGGCCCGATTGTCAGGTGTCATTGCATCCCAATCTCCTGTAGTGTGGGGTGTGTTTGGAACGCTTTTGTCCAATCAGATCCACCCGAAAGGTCTCAAAATGAGAGCGTAGATAATAAACAAGTTTGATATTTGCGACTAGAAATGTGTATATTTGCAACTTTACTTTTCAAATTTTCTTTTTCAGAAACTAAATTATTTTTGTTTACGCTGTCGTAAGAATGATCCCTCACCATTTTTTGTTCAGGTGTTCTGGTCCTGACTTAATGTGTAGGGTAATTGGCTTTACTTTACTCTTGGTGTATTTTGGACTGAGAGTCATCACAGTTTATTTGCATTGTATGGCTTTTTGTAACCTACAGTAACACAAACTTTTTCAATTATTTCGCTTTAAAGTTTGGAGAATATGTAAAAAAAAAAAAAAAAAAAAAAAAAAAGCTTTGAGTACAGGAGACTTGACTATGAAAGAGATGCTATTCAAACTAACACTGGTAGAAAAACCAAGATGAAGTCATGATATGACAGATACATTCAAATTATTAATCAACAAGAGTGAGACTACGAATTTTAGAAGACTTAGGTTTTTTTTTTTTTTTGGTTTTTGTTTGAGAGAGAGGTTGTGATGACTGTCATGAATCTAAATGTTAAATTATAGCTGGATATCAGACAAGCTGTTCAGCATCCTGCTCTGAAATAAGAAAAGTGAATTATTTAACCTGTCCTTCTTTACTGGAAACCATCAGACTCCTGTGAGAATGTGCTGCTTATGTATGAAAAGACCAACAATCCAGATATTGATGAATCCCTGTATGAAGGATAACTTTACAAGATGCTGCATGGCACTGATAATGTGATCACATGATGTAGGTTTAACAGTGTGTTGTTGGATATTCTTCTTTTCCAAAGCTGTTGTTGATTCTATGTTTTAAAGACTGGATTGTTTGTAACCAACTTCATTCAAACAGCTCAGTGCTAACCCATGGCCATGCAGAGAGCAGTATTAGAGATGCAATGATAAAGAAATGGGGGGGAGGAAAAGTAACAATATATTTTTCCATGTTTGGAAAAATTATTTTTCAATCCAAACAAAACTTAGATGGAGTTAAACGTCCTACTAAAAAAAACTAGAAATGGCAGCAAAAGTAAAAGTTTCATAACAGCCAAAAATATTGTTGAAATAAAAAAACAAGGGATGAAAATAAATTTTGAAAATGCCAATGCCATCGAACGGGGCAGCAGTAAGAGGTCAGAGGTGAACAAGGAGGAGGAGGAGGAGGAGGAGGAGGAAGTACCTGGCCCTCCACTCAACCTCCGATCCTTCACATAAGCGACTGAGAGAACGGGGCGGGGGGAGACAGAGGGCAAGATTAACACAACTCATGTCCCTCTGCATCATACACATCACAGATAAAACTACAATAAAACTTCTTATTTCATTAACTTTGAGGTTAACAGGACTTCATGGAGACACATAAACACACGTTTGATGGTGTCTGTCTCTGTGTGTACTCACTGTAGCCCATCCCCTGCAGGAAGTACTTGAAGGCCTCAGTCAGTTTGCCAGGCTAAGAAACAAAATATCACAGTTTTAAAATGATGCATTCAGGGTCCATCTGGATTTTTATAATGCTTATAAGTATGAAAATCATGGAGGTTGTTTTACTGTGTTACCTGTGTGAGCTGAGGGAGTCCACCAGAGTCAGCCATCTGAAAATGAGAAGACAAGCATTATTAGATAAGCTACAGTCAGTGAAACAGTCACAGCTTAGAAAACCAGAGCAGTTTTGTTTCCTAGCTCAGTTGAAAAAAAAAAAAGAGTCATGTTTTGTTCTTTATTGTTCTATAATTTGTGGTCGAAGCATCAGGTTCAGTTTATTTTTTACTATGAGCTTTAATTTGATGCCCCAACATCCCTGATGGATTCTATCCTTAGTTTTTATTCCGTGTTCTTCAAAGAAAGGAGACCTTGTGTGATAAGTATAGAAAGCTTTTCCAGCAAACCTGACTAACTCAACTATAAGTTACAGGAACCATTTAGTTCCTGGAATCTTTTGGGAACACACACAGAAAGTGTAACTATAAGTAAACTGATAACGATTCCTAGGTACCGGTCATTGGCATCGTATATTTTAAAATATGAAAGGTACCATCCCTAAGCCTGTGACTTTCAAAATAAAACAAACTGTCAAAATCAGATCGTATTTAGCTTGACTACGACGACAAACAGGCAGAGTGAGTGAAGCCAGAACGAAAGTCAAAAGATTTTAAGTTTTACAGCCCAACATGACTGAAGAGAGACTCATCAATGGCGTGGGAAGTGCGGAAACTCCTTGATTTTGTGACCACTGCCGTACATGAGCCATGCAGCTTTTACCTGACTAAACACAGCTGCTGTGAATTAGTGACCACAGTCAACACGCGATAAAGTGCATCCGGACTGCATACACATCTGCTGTATTTCAGCCGTAGTGTAAAATAGTCCTGAGAGCCTGATTCAAGTGTTACAGGATCACACAGGGCTTCTGTTTGGTGATTTAAAGGCTTTTTTTTTTCAAAAGATGGTCTAATGATGGGGCAGGAAGAGTTACCTTCAAGAAGGTGGTGTTGGTGGGGTCCAGTTTTGAGTTGCACTCCACCTGAAAAAACAAAACATGTTGAATTACATATGAAGATAAAAATATATGAACTACATTAATAAAGATGTTAATGGAGTCAGTGTGCCATGTGTTGTATCTTTAGATTATAAATGGAGACTCTAATAGTCTGTGTGTGTGTAAGTGTGTGATAGTGACCCAGTTACTGCAGTGTGCTGCAGAAATGAGTCACTCCAGCAGGCTGAGAGCCGCAGTGAACACACACACACATACGCACACACTCCCACTCATACACACATTACACAGATGTGTAGGGATACATGTCCGCTCCCCCTTTAGGACACACAAACATGACATGTTTTTGCTCTCTGCAGCTTCCTGCTGTGTTAATCTGTAATCTTTCAACAGACCGCCAAATTATAAACTCTACCGCCTGAATGCTGGAAATATGAATACATAACAGAAATACATTAACCTTTCTCTTCTCGCTAACATTTGTTTGAAAGGTTGAACAAATAAGCTTCATCTGCGTGTGCGTTGTCAAACACTGTAACACTCCCGTGAGTGAAAAGCACATTCATGTCAAAACATTTGCAAATGAGTTGAAAGAAATGCAAATGTGAGTCAAAATATTTTTGCATCTCTCAACCTTTTTCTTTTCTATGCACGCTCTGTGTGTGTGTGTAGGAATGTGTCAAAACACAGCAGCCACAGCCGGTCACAGGAGCCCTTATGAAATGTATTCCTATGACCTCCATCTGTCACATCCAGTAAAATAACTCTTGTTTTCCTCCTGCTTCCTCACACTCTGTCATTTCTCTGTCACTCTCTATCCCTCCATCCTTCTGTCTCTCCAAGGTGTTTTATAACAAGCGCTCACCCCGCCCGCCCGCCCGCCCTCCCTCCGTCCATCCCATCCCTCCATCCCACAGAGGAGTGATTTGATTTCAGTTTTAATGTGAGCAGATTAACTAGTGCAGAAGCATAAATATCTAGGCCACTTCAAACTAGGAAACCCCAGAGACACAGCCAGGCCATCTGGCCCCCAGAGAGCCAGCGTGCACACACACACCTATGATATCACAAATGAACTAACACAGAGAAACACAGATGGACAGAGAGAGCATACACACTCACACACACTCACACACAGAGTCCCCGGGGTGCAGCAGGGTTACACAGAGTGAACTGAGCCTCTACTGGCTGACCCGTTTCTGCTTTATTAAATAAGAACAGACTGAAACTGGGTTTTCATGCCAAGTACAAATCAGTGAGGAAGGGAAGAACGAGAGTGTGGCCGAGGGTTGAATATTCAGAGCGTTTCTTAGAGGGAGTTTTCAGAAAGTTCATGTGGGGGCTGAAGAACAGGAATTACATAAACAGGTGCAAAGATGTGATGAAAATAAAAAACACGAAGGACTTACTACTCCTTCTTCAGCAGGAGCATTGTCTCCAACAACCAGCATCACTGGACACCTGTGGAAATGCAGAGAAGACTTTATTAGACTTCTGCTTCCAACTGAAGTCAGGTTAACCTCCTATGCCCCATCGGGTTAGCGGTAACTTGTTCACCATTCGTGTTAAGTTGTTGAGTATAAACAATAACCCCTTTGTGAAATGTGAGTGCTTAACCGTGTTAGAAAGCTTAAATTCTTGACATTTCAGTCATTAAGTTTGTCCTACAGTTTTCTTCACCAACAAAATGTAAATAGTGAAAGAATCACTCAGATGGCGATCACAACAACTGAGATGTCATAACTGTTTCAGGTCATTACGTCACGTCCGTAGCCCATACCCTGAATATTTATTCTCCTTTCCACCAGAGGAATCCAGAGTTCAAACATATCAAAAGTGTTGTTTCATCAAATTATTCCAAGAGGTGAAATTTCTCCTGTAAAGTCCGTTGTTTGTCTGTCTGTCGTGTCCGTTCTTATAAATAACAGCAGCTTCACAGTCTCATAGCATTTCCTCCTAAATTTGATTCTAGAAAAGTTGGGTGGGATTTTTTTTCTTCTTCATTTTCTTCATCATTTTCTGTATAGTTCTCATCCCAGGACAGCTTGTGAAAGACAAAAAGCGCTCCCGACTTGACTGGCCAATAGTGCACAGTAGTCTTGTGTAATAGCTCTATTGGGGGTTCAATTGTTGGTTATCAGGCCTGTCACTTACTCGTACAGTAACCAATTGCCTTTCTTTTTTTACACAACACTAGCTGTAGCCATTTAGATCACTGATGAGACCTATTTATTGCCGTGCATCATCATTCACATTCACAAACGCAACAGGAAAGGCACGATTCGTAATTGGGAACTGCAATTTTATGATTTTTGGTGAACCTTAAAACAAAGAGAGCAAAGGTTACTAAATAAAGGACACTGAGGACTGATGAAGCTGGTTTTGTTTTCATTCATTTTCGGACAAGAGCGTTGACAGTGAGTAGAACTCTGAATTAAAAAAGTCTTTAACTCCTACAAAGTTTTACCTAGAGAGCTCAAACTTCACCCTTATGTAGATGACAAAGTGTAGAAGTGATGTAGAGGATGTTTTATGTCTGTAATGAAGCATCTTGAAGTTTTTCAAAAATGGTTGTAAGAAAACAAGAAGAAAAAGTGTTTCAGCTGCACTTATTCTGATGTGGACTTCAGCCACATATTAAAATATAACATTTTCCAAAACTAGAGACTTAAATCTTTCAAATTAGATGTCACTTGTGAATTCTGACCTTATGTCAGTCTTATCTACAGTTATAAGCTCTGACACATAGTTGAGTATACTATGTTATTCTACCCAAAGTTAGTAGGGATGCAAGGAGTTAAAGTTCAGATTTTATTTTGACCTCACAGTTTCAGTTGTTCACAGAACTCAAAGTGTCTTCCATTTATTTGACCATGTTGAATCAAAGTGTTCATGCAGACTCACTTCAGGGTCTTAGCGTTCAGTACAGTCCCACTGCGGTTCATCTCCAGGTCCCTCCGACTGCAGGAGGAAGAATACAGATTAAGATGAAGTTCTTATTTGTTTCAGAGTGTTAAAGTCAGAGTTAAGGCCAGATATCGTGTTTCTTCACCTGTTGTACATGTTCCAGAAAAGCTGCAGGTTGAACTGGTTGACGGTGTTGTTGATCTGTTGCCTGTAGCTCTGCACCAGCTCTGTGTTGTTCATCAGCTCCTCCTGTGAGAAACACACACACACAAACTGAGTCAGAGCAACTGTTAAAGGTGACAAAAAGATATCAAAACAAAACACAGGAAGCTCAGAAAGCAGGATGACTCATCAGAGTGTGGTTCTGCCTTTAGACTAAAAAGAATAATAACTGTTTCATACCTGGCTGAAGAGATGTGGCAGCACGGTGTCAGGCAGAGCACTGGTCAGACCTGAGAGCTGAGGAGAAACAGAAAGAGCTGTTAATGGGAGAAACATCAGCTCATGGAGCGGTGAGTTAACCTGAACACAGCCTCAGTACCTTAGTGGCTGCCCAGTCGATCCAGCCTTTGCCGTTAGGGTCGATGTTGAGCAGGACCAAACCCTCCACCAGGTCAGGGAAGATCAGCTGAGGACAGATAAGAACATGTGAATACACCATCCATCCATTCACACTCACTCTGATCAGGTCATTGAGTATATGTATGTGTGTGTGTTTGTGTGTGTGTGTGTGAGGTGTAGTCTATGACAGGACTATCAGCACGTGACTCACAGCAAACTTGGCCAGGATGTAAGCCCCCGCTCCAACTCCAATCCCCACAATGCTCTTGAATCTGAAACGACATAGAGATGATGTGAAAAGTTAGAATGAGAAATGAGAGGTCTGACAGGGGACTGTGGCTCAATTTCAACATCAGCTTCAGGTTAAAACTTGAGCTTCTTCAGACATTAATTAACTCCCAGGTTTGACATTAATGAGTTATCACTAAATTTGAACAAAACAAAGTTCATAATTTTTGGCACAAGAAAAATTCAAACCCAGGCTAAAATCAGGGTTAATTGTACTGAAATAGAAAGAGTAAATGAAAACAAATTTCTTGGTGTGCTAATTGATGACAAACTTTGTTGGAAGTCACATATAAATAATGTGAGAACCAAAATGTCAAAAACTATCGCTATACTTTATAAGACAAAGGATGTTCTCAATGAAAAATCTTTGTACACGCTGTATTTCTCTCTGTTACTCCCATATATGACCTATTGTGTGGAGATATGGGGGAGCACATATAAAACCAACTCTCAACCTGTTTTTAAGTGACAAAAAAGAGCTGTCAGAATTATTAATCACTCACATTTCCTGGAACCAACAAACGCTTTGTTTATCAATTTAGAAACCCATAAATTTTATGATTTGGCTGAATTTAAAATTGCACAAATAACGTAGAAAGCACACAATAATTTACTTTGCAGCAGTAATCAGAGGCTGTTCGAAACCAGAGAGAGTCGGTATGATTTGAGGGGACAAGGTGTTTTCAAAAAAATGAAGACAAGAACTAACATTACGCAGAGGTGTGTTTCTGTTAAAGGTGTAAACTTATGGAATAGTTGTGACAGTGAATAAAAAATGTGTAATTCACTTTCTTCATTTAAAAACATGTTTAAAACCAAAGTAATAAGAAAATATGTAAATCAAAAGTGAGGAAAACAACAACAAAATATTGGAACTTGGGTTGTGTTTGGTTGTAATATTGCTGAGGATTTCATTGGATTATTTTTACTACTATAACATGTTTTGAAAATGTATATCTTTTCTTCATTAAGAAAACTTATGGTGTTACTCAGACCATGTAATTAAGTTGATTAAGTTTATTTCTACATTTATTTGTTTAATTTAATTTAATTTTTTGCAAAACGGGTAGGCAAAATAAGCATAAGCTTCAGCCTACACCCTTTTGATTAACTTCAACCATTATGTGATATTTGGATCTATGATATATTTGTTGTGCATGGTCTTTAAATGCTAATCGAATAAACTGAAACTGAAACTCAGAGTGATGGTTTCGATTCCTCATCTGTGAAAGTCCTTAAACTGAAATCCAAGCAAATGTTTGTATCTTATTTAGTGTCCACTTAATATGAACCACATTCACTTCACACAGAAAAATGACTTATTTCAAGATATCAAAGGACAAAAATAAAGTCTTAATTGCTCATAAAAATGGGGTAAGAATAGTAACTTGTAATGTGTCTTGTTTTAAATATTTCAAGTTGGTTAATTTCTTGAAATAATACATTTTTATGGACTTAAACCAAAACGTAAATACTAAAAATTCTAGTTTTTGGGGTATGTTCTTGAAACCAAAAGAATTTCCTATTCCATTTAATGTTGTGATTTTCTTTATTATTTTATTTTGTTGATTTATAGTTCATTATTGTTTTCATTTGATAAAATATTGGGTTTGTTTTACTTCTAGTTTAGTTTTGTACTTTACTTGATTTTGTTTTTTCTATTCTTTCTTGTTTTGTTCTACTTTATTTTGTCAAACTTCAGCTTTTTTTCTTTTATTTTCCCCATTTTCTTTGTATTGTACTTTGGTTTGTTAAATTTTAGAGACTTGCATTTTATTTTATTTTGTTGAATTTAAGTGTCATCTTTTTTGTTTATTTTGTTAAATTCAATTTTTTTTCTTTGTCATTTATTTTTTGTTTTTACTTTACTTTGTTCAATTTTTCATTTTTTTCTTTTTCTTTATTTGAGTTTTTTTCCTTTTCCCCCCTCTATTTAATTTTAGTTCATTCTATTTCATTCCTTTTGATTGAACTCTATTTTTCCACCTCTTTTTGTCAAAGACCATACATTATTAGTCTTTACTTTCATATTTAATCGCATTACCACATCTGTGAGGTTACAAAAAATAATTTCCTTAAAAGAGATTATTAAAGTGTTATTTCTATGAATCTCATCCAGTCTGATGATGCTTTTTGTCAATAACATGTTCACAGAGGGGTCAATGACAAAAAGAGGGTCTAAAAACGTATTTTTAAAAAGTTCTTTGAAAATGGAAAAAAACATATTTCTGAGAGAAGAATTATGTTTTCTAACAGATTTCAGTAGTTGACCATTTCAAAGATTTTAGGTTCATTATTTTTTAGTATTTTTAATTTGAGCACCCAAAAATTTCAGGTGGCGCAACCAAATATATGAAAATATTTTTACATGTTCCTGTTATTTTTTTCTGTGTGAAATTATTGGCAAGTATCTCTCAAGTTTCTGTGGTGACTCATACATTTTCATTTTGTGTGTTTCATTTCTTTTATTTGTGAATAAGGTAAATAATTTGATGTTAAAATAACATTTCACATTATTACATTGGTTGTACCACCTGACATGGAAATTGTTCCAGTCACCAATGAAGTGAAAAAACCTTTTTTATCAGTATTTCAGAGAAATCTACAAACTTTTCCACTTGGTCACAAATGTCATTTGGGCTCCTCTGGCTGATGCAGTTTCCTGTTTCCTGTTTTATTCTCTTCACTTTAAAATAAAAGTCTAATGTTACGGTTGCACCACCCTGACATTTGACAAGGTGAAAATTACGGGACAAAAGTTTTTTAAATTTCTCAACAGCTTTAAAATTCTTTTGATTTACAAAGAATGTTTTATTTAAAAAGGTTCAAGCATAAAATAATGCCACTGTATTTTTAATTTCCATTAATAATAACTGACATTCAATTTTTAGAGTTTAATTACTGTGGATACTTGTCAGGACGGTTGCACCACCTGACATTTTGGGGGTTTGAGGTACCAAAACACAAAAAAAACATGTTATATTTTAATAGTTTAAAGATGTGTTCAAATAAGACAGGTTTCATAGAATAAAGAAATACATGTGATGAAATACTCAATTCATGATGGAAGGAAATATTGCACTCGGACACAAAAAAGGGACGTCAGGTCATTGACCCAGAAACAAACCTGAGTTTGAGTTCACATGCTCCGAAATGTTTGAGAAATTTTAACGTTAAACTTCATTCAGTGCTTGTTCTTCTTTTAATTCTTTTCCAGTTTTAGCATGAGTGCTTTAATTTATTTCCAAACATTTTAGACAGAAAGTAAAAGTTGCAAATTAATTTTACAAAGAAGTTTGATAAACAGGCTCTGGTGTAATAGTTTGTTAATGTTGGTTTAAAACACGAGGGGGCGGACAGAGAGAGATAGAGACATGAAGTCTCTGCCAGCTCCTGAGGAAATAGGACACAGTGTCCTGGCTGTTCTGTGAATCTGTGTGGATCAAATATGTGAAGGACAGAAAAGACCAACCCAAAGTGCTGCACCACGGTGGGCAGCATCCCAGCCAGCTGGTCCATGGTGGGGTACTGGTACCTGAGGACACGGAGGACACAAGTTACATGCAAATACAAAAAGAAACCACGACACACGCAGGTCTCTTTTAAATACATCTGCAGTGAGGTTAGACTCTCCAGTGCTGATGTTGCTGTTTTTGAGGGAAAAAAAACTGTTGCCTCATCAGGTTCCTGATCTAAAGTTTAACCTTAGCTCCAAATGTGTGGACAATGAAATAACTCATACACACACTTAATGTTTCCATGTGTTTATCTGATTCTTAGAGATGGTTTTACTCATGACATAATTTATGTTTATGTTTGTGTTTGTGTGTTCTTATTACCCCTGTGGCATCTGTGATGCTCCAATCTGCTGTCCGGGAGCGTCCACGTGGCAAACCACAAAGTGTTTGGTGATCTCCTGCATGTCCTCATTGTTGAAGAAAGAGTTGAAGCACAGCTTGTCTGAAGGGTGGTGGTGAGGACAGGAGGGAGAGAGGGGGTAGGGGTGATGGGATGGAGAGTAGAGGACGGTGTTTACATTAGATATGCAGCACGTTCACAGAGGAGGTGACCATCTGGACACCTGACTCTGAGCCAGGAGGAGAAGTGAAAGATCACATCTAAGAAATACTTCTTTCAACCCTCATTCACTTCTGCTCTAATGGAGAAATTCGGATGATAAACCACAATAATTCAGTAGTTTTGGATTTGGAGAAGTAAGAATGTAGGGATTATTTGGTGTATCTAAAGCTTGCACTGTTAAACAGAATTTGTTGTTTCACTGTAAAAATATGATGTAAAGGGCTATGTCAAAATTTTATGCTCATAAAAAAATTGCTTCAATCACTCTTAAGATATGATAAAAATTTGTTTTCATTGATTTAAATTCATCAAGGAACTGTCGGTTTCTTGATTTTATGTTTCTTAAATAGTTAATCTACTGGTATGTGGAAGTTGTTTGTTTGAAATGATACATTTGATGCTGGAATACAATGGCTATTGACATCCATGAAAATTTAAATTTACTGTTTGAACAACACAGCAGAAAAAATGCACATAATTATTTTCTGGTTAAATTTTTTGTACTTTCATTCATGACCAGAAACGTTACTTTCACTGATTATGTTTTATTCTTGATTAATCTGAACTAATGGTAGGTGGATCCATGTAAAATGTCAGTACATCGATACCAACATTGGTACCAGCATTGATCAATAATTGCTTAAACTTAAAAATATCAGTGAATTGCTGATTTCCTAAATATTTTCATTTGTCTGATAGTTAATCCACTAGTATGTGAAAACTGTTCGATCAAAATGACACATTTAATTTTGGAATACAATAATTGTTGATATTCATGCACATTTCAATTTACTGTTTTACAATTAAAAAAAACAGGAAAAAATTAAAGCACATTGTCATTCCTGGGTTCAAAATAGTGCTTTACTATATTCACGAACATAATCATTAGTTTTAGTGGTTGTGTTATTCTTAAATAATTTTGGTACACTTCTTTTTGAGGTAAAAACTATGGATAGCAGAATTGATATTGGTGATACTGGCCCTGTATTTACTTGGTGTGGGATTAATACCACATTTTGCAGTATCACACACTGCAACTGGGTCTTATATCCACTACACTCCCTCTTCACTCATGGTGTAAACGTTAAGTTACATTTCACAAAGGCATTCAAGGTATCACTTGAAAGCTGTATAAGGAAGCTGTAGCTTTACTAAACAGCTGGGAGGGGCTAAGGTGATCGTCAAGCTGGTTTACAACATGCATTTCTGATTTCTTTGGACATAGAACTTTAAGATGAAATGTATTTTATAGTTGAGATGATGCCACTGATAAATGTTATCACAACAACTTCAGTCATCTTTTGTTGTTTTGACATAGAACGAATGCAAGAATAACAAATGTGCAAAACCACATTTCACAGTGTGTGTGTTGTTTAGAAGATGGTTGGATTGTGTGGAGGTGTTTTGGTCTATTTTGAAGGTGTCTCAGCTTCTTGTCTTGGATCAAAGCAGAAAAGTTGGAGCGTAGCATTGTGAAAAAGC
>RPOG01007355.1:0-18725 GCA_008086565.1 Thalassoma bifasciatum
ACAGTCAGGCCACTACAAGCTGAAACCGAGTGAGTTAGTAGGCGAGTAGTGCTTCTGTGATCAGTGTTTTTGAAAAGAAAACACTGGGAAGCAGAAGGCTGAGTTGTCAATCCAGGGGAGCCTGGGCGGAGATCTTAGTGGAAAGGGGTCTAGCCTGGGACTGCGCCCTGGTAGAGGGAGGTCCGAAAGACCTAAGTGTTCATAGAACTGAACATAATTGAAGAGAAAAAAGTATTGTTTAGTTACAATTGATGCATTTTCTAAATGGGTTGAAATGTTCCCAGCAGTGAAGCCTGATGCACTAACAGTAGCAAAAGCGTTGTGTAAAGATATTATACCAAGATATGGTATACCAGAAAAGATTTACTGTGATAATGGGAGTCACTTTGCAAATCAAGTAATACAGAAGTTGAGAGAAACCTTTCATTTTGATCTAAAACATCACTGTGTGTATCACCCAAAGTGCAGGTCTGGTTGAAAGAGCTAATGGTACAATAAAAAACAGACTTAAGAAATGTATGGAAGAAACAGGAAGACCTTGGACCAAATGTTTAGATCTGGTTAAATTGTACATAAACATAACTAGCACCACAGGTCTTACACCATTTGAAATGTTGTTTGGCAGACCATACAGATTACCACATTTCAAGAATGAGTGAGAAACTGATGATGAATCTACACTTGCTGACTACATGAGAAAAGTATTGGAAAAGCAAAAGTTGATTCCTAACGATGAGATTCTTTCTACTTCTCAACAGGAAACTCAGCTGGTTGAACCAGGAGATTGGGTCCTGATTAAAAGCATTAAAAGAAAACATTGGCACTCACCTAAGTGGGAAGGACCATACCAAGTTCTGCTAACCACACCTACAGCTGTTAAGATAGCAGAAAGATCTACTTGGGTTCATCTGACGCACTGTAAGAAGGTTATCGACTTTGAAGCTAAAGATAACTAAATTGTGAGTACCCTTTCAGCTAGGGCAGCTTGCTGCCAGTTTGTTATTTTGCCTTTTTTATTTTTGACAGTAATCCTGGGGAGGGGCCCCACTGAGTTTCAGTGAGGTGCTCGAGCCCGGCAAGCTCGTCGAAGACTAGAGAGGTGAAGGTTCCTCTTTTGATAGAAAAGGGTGACTCCATTATTCTTAAAATGATACCAAAATGGTTACAATGTGCAATCAGATGCTGGGGGTTCTCATTATTTTGCATTCTAGTGGGTACTGTTCTTCTGGTACTTGTGGGAACCTCCTAAACCTCCTGGTAATGATGCAAGTATTCCTGTTGGAAAGAGACAAACCGCATTAAGAAGTAAATCTATCCACGGCCTGCAGTGCAAAGGCACTCCAAGCCTGCAGAATACGTCCTTACTAGTATGTGTACATGATACAATTCTGATCAATGTACCATTCACTGCTTTGACTAACAACAAGGGGCAACAGGGTCAGAGTTGGGGCAGCAGATACGTGTGGTATGCAACTGCAGGATCAAGGTCAGGATGGAATGACTTGATAGGAGAAACGGCAGGACATGATTGGTCAGCATATTCTAAAGGGGGTGCTTTAAAAATGAGAAGTCAGTTTAATATAACCAGAACACCCACAGGCCTTGTTGTTTTTATCAATGCATCACATCCTGATCAAGAACCAAACACGCCATGCATGAAAATCTATCTGTGGGCCTGGTCAGGTGGTAATGACCCTAAATTTCCTTTGTTTGTGTGTAGATCTACTAACATCTCAGAGCCAACAATCGAAAAGTATACCAAACGAAGAGGGGTTGTTGTGATTGCTCCAGGGGATAATGATGATGTATTTTCTGCATTTACAGGAATTTCAAGACACATTAACAACTGGTTGCTAATGGCAGAACAAGCAGGTAACATCACTAAAGAAGATTGTGTTGTGTGTTTAGGCCCCAGACCAATCCTCAGGGTTGCTCCGAGTCCTGTGACTGCAAATTGTACACTTGAATTGATGACTAAAACAAATCCTAATGTATCATGTGTACAGTGGGATGCAGTTTTCCCACTGACAGTTGAAGCAAAGAAAAAGCCAATATTTTCCAACAGTGTGGCTCCAGGTAATTTTACATGTGTAAAAATGACGGGAACNGCAAGCAGCTGCATCACTTCTCAGAACTGTGGGAGCCTTCCTTAGTCAAGGTCGGTTTGAAGATGGGAGGACACTGGACACCCAGCGTGTACTCGTTTGCTGGACTTTATGCACATACAAACAAGTACTCATATTTTGGGTAAAATGTCATGGTGTAATGCTCCCCCACCCCCTCAGAGTGCATCATGTAACTAAGGCCCTCTGAGGGAATATAAGGTGAGGATGGGCAGAGTGGGATTCAGAGCGTAGAAGATCTGTAACTGAGCACATCTCTGCGTTCTCCTTGCAAGTAAAATTAAAATTCTGTTGTCTTTTCCTCATTTGTGTCTCTTTTCTGATGTCTTTGGTTGCTTTAAACCTGACATTTACTTTTTATACTACTTCAGTCTTACTGATCCTTCATAACAAGGAGAAATAAAAAATGCACCCCAGAAAAAACTACTTGGGTCTTAAGTGGTTAAGACATGTTATTACACACCTTTACAAACTTAATGGTGAAGAAATTGATTGGTATCAACTTTGTTGGCACATATTCCATATTTTGTTGACAGCTAGGGTCCGCATTAAAATAGACTGGGGCAGGAATTGATCCCCAGGCCTTAGTTTGGACACCACTGTATAAGAGTGTGTGAATTTTTTTTTTTTGGCCGGACAGTGTACAATAGCAGTTCCTTTTTTTCTGACTATAAGTAATTGATTCAAGCTGATCCATTCTTTGATCATATATAACAAAAATAACATAAGAATGAAAACTGAACAAATGTCAAAAGAAACATTGTGTTATTGATTTATTGAAACATTAAAATACTTGACTGTTAATAAAATGTTTCAGCTGGCTGCAGACTGTGGTTTCATGAACAGGATGATTTTGTCTTCACATCATCATTTTTGTGAGTATGTGGTTCTGGTAACTGAGAAAACATAAATGAATGAGTTCAAAACTTAAACTGATGTCATGGAAAAGAGGACAAACAAAGAGCATCACTTTCTTTCTTGATCCATTTATGCTGTGTGTCTTCATCTTCACCTCCAGGGTCGTGTGGACTGTCGGTCTCGCTGTCAGTGGTGCGGTGCCACCCTGGTGTTGTGAAATAGCCGGCTTATAGGAGGTGTCTGTCATCGGCCTGATTCACAACACCAGCTGCAGCACACACACCTGAGAGAGGAGCAGCTCCTCCTCCTGCTGCTGGACGCATGGAGCACACAGGAACAGATTAAAAAAAAATAATTAAAAAAAGAAAAAACACTCTGTACAGTATCTTCTCTGTGTGATGTTACAGGTTCAGTCCAATGAGCGAGTCTCTGCTGGGAGTAAAGCAGCATGGTTTTTACTCTTGGCTCAGCCCTGACCGTGTCCGCACATGAACTCAACGTCTCTGAGCAGAAATGTGGAGCAGCCAAGACAGAATGAGCGACCATCTGTGTTCTCTGAGGCCAGACTGAAGGACAGGGAGAGTGGGCCACAAATTTAACAGAGAGGAGGAGGAAGAGGAGGAGGAGGAGAATGGCTGATTGTTTCCCAAAATGTGCAGGAGCTTAAGGCTAGTAGCACATTCAGTGCTTTCTCTCCTCTTGAAGGGGCTTCTGGTGGGTTTCTAAATGGATGCAGGGACCATTCCTGCATAAAATAACGCAGGTGAAAGGATTTGAAGGTCAAACTCAAATTTCAGGCGTAAACAATTCAAATGAATCAGCTCATTATGGGTAAAAATGGCTTTTAACCTCTTAAGACCTGATGTTCACATACAGTTGTGTACTGATTTTTTGGCCTTTTCTCAGAAAATATGAATGATAACACAAAATCCTTTCTATCACTCATGGTTAGTGGTTGAAGACATTTATTGAAATAAAAAATAGTTACCTCTTTTTAATCATAATGACAACAGAAACTTCAAAAATGACCCTGTTAAGAACTCTGGTGGTTTTGTCCTGACAAATGCACAAAATTGAACACAAATGTGTTTGAATGTCTACTAAAGGTAACCATCCTCACCTGTGATCTATTTGCTTGTAATCAGTGTGTGTGTATAAGAAAATGAACAGGGTCATTTTTGAAGTTTCTGTTGTCATCATGACTTAAAAAGAGTAAACATATTTGTTTGTTAATAAATGTCTTCACTTTACAGAAAGGTTTTTGTGTTATCATCCATATTTTCTGAGAAAAGGCCAAAAATTAGAAAATTCTTCTGGAGGAGGTGTAAACTTTTAGACAAAACTGTATGTGGGCTTTAAATTTTTGCCTCGCAGACTCATGAAGCTTCATTTTTTAAAACCTTAATCTGTTAGCCACATTTAAAGACACTTCCCATGTCATCTTTTAGAGATATCACAATTTTATATACATTTCAGTGAGAAAAAAGTGTAGTTATAACACATGTAACTAAAAACGAGTAGCAAACTTATAACACTAAAAACATGACTTCCCATACAAAGAGCAAGTTTAGTTTTTATATATATTGAGTCTTACTGATCCTTGATAGCCAGGAGAATGAAATAATGCACATGAGAAAAAGGCTTGAGTCTTAAGAGGTTAAAGACCAAGTGGTCAGAATGAAGCAGCCCAGACAAAGAAGCAGTGAGTTATCCTGGATATGGTGTCAAAATGGTGTGAACATGACTGATTTTCACCTCTTCGAAGTATCAAAAAGAATCTGTTTCCATTTGTGTAAGAACATGTCAGCTCAAAGATCCCCCTCAGAAACAAATCTCCCTCCAGTCTTATAGACGAACTCAGGCCAACAAACCATCTGCTGGTGGACTGAGCGTGTCACAGATACTGATCTACAGCCTGGGGACAAAACCAGGCTGCTCCCTGCAGCTCACAGGACCAGGAGCTGCAGATAAAACCTCCAGGAGGAGGAGGAGGAGGAGGAGGATGGAGATCGAGAAATGACAACCTGTGCTACACTTTCCTTCTGCACAGTTCATTTTCAAACAGCTGAACCCTGATCAATCTGTTGACTATGTTACATCATGGAAATATATGTTAAACAAAGCTTTAGGTAAAAACTGAAGCTTGTTTTCAGGACGGTTAGTTTCTTACAGCAGGAGTTTAAAGAGCTAAACCTCATCTGAAAACGTTCACGAGATAAAGAGGAATAAAACCATCACTTCAAAAAGAGGGACAGGGAAAACACACATGCAAATTTAAAGAGAAATAAAACAAAAACATAAAAGAGATGTCCAAATCAAAAGATTCTTCAATGAATATTTCAGAAATAGGAGGATAAGTCTTCTTAAGAAAGGTTCTGTATTAAGGTTTGTGGTCCCTAGTGGACAGACTGTACCTCTTTGTTCAATTTATTCTGTTAGTCAAATTCTTTTTGGTGGAAAAAAAGATATCTTAAAGCTAAGGTTGCTGTGCACACTGTAAAATCTTTAAAAAAATAAAATCTAAGTAGGGTCAATGCCTTATTTCTACTAAAAAAAATATTAGTAGGTTTAATATGAGTCTGTGGAAGCCCATTTCTGAGGGTTCAAAAAAGATAAAAATGAAAACTGGACTTTGTTGAGATTTTTCTTTGACTTTAAGAAAACATTTCAGAAAAGTCAAAATTTTGTATAGAGTCAAAATTATTAGATGAAAAGTCAAAGTTTTGAGATAATAAAGTCAAAATTTGAAGAATAAAGTCAAAATTTGTAGACATTGAAGCCACAATTTAAAGATAAAGTTAAAATTATGAGGAATAAAATCAAACTTCCCAGACGTCAAAATGTGGAGATGAAAAGTCAAGCTTTGAGAATTTGGACTAAATATGGGCAAAATAGTCTTAACAAATTCATCTTTTCAATTTTACATTTTTCAATTGTCAAAAATAGGCTTCTCTACCAGCCACATTCTGTAAACAAGTTTAAAAAAGAAAGAAAAATAGTGCCCGAATTGTCTGTAAAAAGTAAACAATCAGCCAAAAGGGTCTTCAGTTTCTGTTTCCGTACAGTGGAAACAATCTTGCTGCTAATTTTCTTATTTAGTTATTTGGCTCAGTTGTCCGTTTCAGATCTTTATCTGTTTCAGAGCCAGTCAGAAACTCTTACAATAGTCTCTATAACAAGAACAAGAACATCAGGGGAGAAAGTAGAACTGGGAAGGAGTGTGAATTAGCTTTAACTTAACAGAAAGTAAATAATAAAATAACCAACCCAGATGTGGGAAGAAAGCCTAATTATCTGAATAAAAACAAAAAGATTGAACTTTCTTGATTTGAAGTCTTCAAACTCTGACCCGTCATGAATAACAGACTGCTCTCCACATACAGCTCCTACAGTGAAACATGGGACTCAACATCAAATCAAAGGAAAACAAAAGAGTAAACGAAACATTGAATGGTTTCAAATAAAAAAGACAACTGAAATGTAAACGTGGTTTTTATTCCAAATCAAAAAGATACAAATATGAAACATCAAAATGAAAAAAAAAGAAACAAACTGATGGATGGGAACTAAAGAAGATGATGAGAGCATGTTTATGTTCACACAATAATGAAAGAGTTAACTATACAAAACAAAAAAAGTGTGTTTGAGTAGCTGTCAGAGATGTGTATGTGTGTGTATGTGTGTGTGTGTTGTTTCAGTTCATCAGTAATTCCATCTGCACCAGTCTTGCGTTGGTGTCTCCGGCCATGTTGTAGGGAATCATCCCAGCGAAGGTGATGAGGGCTCGGGCCTGGCTGCGGAGTTGCTGTTCACAGAAGAAGACAGCATGAAGACATTTGACACACACACACACACACACAGCTACTATGTGAAGAGGAGGAGGCACCAAAAAGTCTGGACAGCTGCACATACACACACAGACTCAAAATTAAATAATCTTGAAATATGAGGAGAATGTGGTTTGATTTCTCACAATTATTTGACCAATAACTGACTTGTATGTTTTGAATTTGAGCGATGTCATAGTTTTCAAGGATTCTCACCATGTCTCTCTCCTCTAAGGTCCTCTGAGGTCGCCCTGGTGTCCCCGCTGGTGTCCCCTTCAGCCGCTTGTGCTGGGTGAACAGGATGTTCATGGTGGCCAGCAGCACCTCGGACAGGTTGTGACGCACCTGTGCCAAGATTTATATTTATATAAGTGATGCTCAAAGAAAAGTGAAAGAAACCCTCTGCCCTGAGAAAAGAGTCCTGTTTTCTTCTCATCACCTCGTCACTGAAGTTCCTGAAAGCAGCCACGCGCTCCTCCACGCTGTCCTGGCTGAGAGGGAGGAGTTTTAGACGCTCCATCACCTGAAGGAGAAACACAGAGGGGAGCCACAGTGTCAAAACAGCCCTTTCTCACAGAGTTTGTACCAAAGGAAGTGACTCCTCTCTTTATATCATCAGGGTTTCACTCACATCGTAAGCTCGGTCGACGTGACCCCCGTGGTACTCATCAAAGAACGTCATCAGGTCTAACAGCAGGTAGAAAGTGCTGTCCACTGACTTCTCTCCAGCTACTCCCTGAGCTCGATATCTGCAGAGGAAAGAGGAAAAGGCCTCCTGTACGTCAGCAGAGGTAGAGATACACACACTGAACATCGAGTAATGAAAAGGAAGCTACACAAAAATATTCAAAGTTACGACTGAAACGAAGAAACAAGAACGGGGATATAGATTCACTAAAGTGACCAATTTCATTTTGTGTTGAGCTACTTTATCATGTTTGTAGACGCTCTTTTGTTTGACCATCGTTATCACAGTGTGTGCATGTGATATGAGTCACATGACTTGAAATAGGGTGTTTTCCTCATCTCTGAGTCAGAGCTCTGCAATCTTGTGGGACTCTAACAGCCCCACAGTTATTTATTATTAACTTATTCAACCTGTAATTAAGCAGGAAGTCCCACTGAGATAAACGGAAAAAAAACAAACTCTTTTTTTCAAGAGAAGGCAGAACCACAACCAAGGAAGAAAGATCATAAAAGAACTAAGGATGCACCAAAAACCAAAAATAATTAAAGAAATTATTATGTCAGATATTAGTATCATTCCAAAGTTCAGAGCAGGGTCAGGGTGGGACCCATTTTCAGCCCTGGAGCTTCATACCTCAGACCGTCCCACTGAAGATCATGACAAGTTATTTCATTGTTACATCATACTACTATCTAAATCATATACCGTTATGTTATAACGCCACACAATTCATCAACTTAGCAGGTGTTTTTTTTTTTTTTTTTTGATTTTCCGCCACCGTATACCTTACCCTTTCATCCTCTCCATCCTCTCCACCTTGAGTTTCTTTTTCATCCCATCTTCATGAAAAACTTCCAAAGTTTGGCACATGCTGATGTAACTATCACTGTAATGCTTTTCTCTTTTTCGATTCTCACCCTTTCAGCACATTTGCTCTTCTTACTCTGCATTTTTGTGTGTTTGTGTGTGCGCTCATGATCTTCTAACAGGCACTACTGAGTATGCACAGCTACATATGTAAAAAATAAAACATTTAAAAAAAAGAGCTGCTGGTGCAGGTGGCCCAGGGACAGCATCAGCAGCTTTTGTAATATATTTTAACCAAGTGTTATGACTGGACACCAGCCCATGTGACCCTAAATCTGACCAGCCCAACTGGAATTGTCCAGATCCTCCACGTTAGTCAGTACATATAGACAGAAACGAGCGCGCGCACACACACACACACACACACAGATAGACACACAGTGTATAGCTGTCACAGTCGGGGGGAGCTACTGCTACAACCATCACTAGAAATGCAGAAAATAACTTTTTAAGTGCTTCCCAGGTACATCACCGTGATGCCCATCTTCTCGTTTAAGTCCACGTGCTAGATGTGGTTCCTGCTTGCGTCATCACAACGTTCAGTTTTGGTGATAAGAAGTCTTTTGGCACCGGCAATATTGCTTTATAATGTAATTTGAATATATATTTTCAAACTGTTTGAATGATTTTTTCCTTTGACACTGGTGACAGACGACAACCCTGGTTTCTGTACATGGTTCTTTTTATTCTGTTCTATAATTTATCAATTAAGCTGTGAGTTCTTTTGAAGTGAACATGTGAGCCTTGTCTGACAGAATTTCCATCCATCCCTTTTCTTAACCGTCTATCAGGGTCGTGGGTGGCTGGAGCCTATCCCAGCTGTCATTGGGCAAGAGGCAGGGTTCACCCTGGATTGGTCGCCAGTCAATCGCAGAGCTGACATAGAGACAAACAACCATTCACGTACACACTCACACCTACGGGCAATTTAGAGTAATCATTTAACCTAATGTGGGCATGTTTTTGGTCTGTGGGAGGAAGCCGGAGTACCAGGAGAGAACCCACGCATGCACGGGAAGAACATGCAAACTCCACACAGAAAGGCCAACCATGTCCGAACAGGGAATCGAACAGGCGACCTTCTTACTGTGAGGCTACCCGCTGCGCCACCGTGCAGCCCCAGAATTTATCCAGGGCAAATTGTTAATATTGTCCTTAACATATTGATATATAACCAATTTCAGTTTTTCATTTAATTTTTTAAAATGTATTTATTTCATATCATAATTGCTGGGAAATCTTAAGTTTTTTAAGAAGAGAGGACATTAAAGAACAAAATCTGAATCCATGACCTCTTTGTTTTGGATTCATATTCCAGAACGACTAAAGAAGAGTTTCTTTTCTTTCAGTTTTATATTTTTCTGGACTCAAAAAAAAAATTGGATGGACATTTTTTCAAGGTTTCACAAATGATGGAATGTTATTGTATTGATCTGTCCGATCCAAATAAATATACAATTTAAAAAGAAGAAAAGAAGTCTTTTGGCCAAAAACTGAAAATGCGCTTTTGAACGGAAAATTTTCAGTGGTTGGATATTCTGTGCATGCCTAAGCAGAACATGGGATGATCACGACAAAGCTCTTCAGATACACAGCAGGACTTCACGACGAGGTTTAAGAGTTTGTGTTATTTACCGCTAGTTTTTCTAGATTTAGCTCCATTTGAAGATTATTCCAGAGCAAAGGAGAAAACATAAATTATGGCTCTTTTTCACTTTTGCTGTGGAATACCGTGTCAAAGCTTTGCACACACAGAAGATAGATCAGTTCAAGGATTGTTAGTGATATCTGGTTGAAGGGGTGTAGAAAGAGAACAGAGGGACGATGGGAATTTTTCAAGTTTGACTTCAGATACTGGTTTAAACGCTCTGATGTAAAGGTCTGGTAGGTGAATAAAAATTGGAAGTATTTCATTGTTTGTGAACATCTGGAGGCTAAAGTGTGTAGTGCAGTCGTACCTCTCAGCGATGACCACTGCAGTGTTCTTCAGCCTCTCCTTGTTGGACTGAGGAGCGCTGACCTGAGCGATGACCGGGCTCAGCAGCCTGTTCATCAGCTCCAGAACCTTATCTGGGTTCTACGGCCACAGACAGAGAGATGGAGAGAGAGAGAGAGAGAGAGAGAGGGTGAGAGGACTCAGAGGACACTGATTATGCAGAAGTACAGTGCAGCAGGATGCAGAGATTGCAGAGGACAATCAGCTCACCTTTGCCAGCTCGTACAGTTTGACCGCCTCCTCAAACAAGCCCTTGTTCTCTGCCTCCAGAGCCACTTTACTGATGATGGCTCTGGTGTCCCCAGCAAACTTATCTATGACTCCAGGCTGAAGGAGGAGAAGGAGAAGGAGGAGGAGGAGGAGATAAGAGTGAGAACACTGCAGTTCTGATGGCAGAGGAAGTGCTGCATTGTAAGGACCCTGGACATAATTTCCTGATCGGACCTTAGATATTAACATGACGTCTCCTTGCTGTGTCTCCTTTCCTCCTGTTTACCTCTCTGCTGTCGTCCATCAAGCAGGAGCAAATGTTAAAGACGCACACATTAAACCCTGTCATTTTATCTTCATACACTGACGGTTTTATACTTACTCCTGAGAGACTGAGACACTCAAACTAAAATATCACAAGTACTTCATATAAATGTTACCCCTTTGATGATGGATTTGTTCTCAATTCTAGCTTCAAAACTCTTTATGAGAAACAGATGAGACAGAGACAACATCCACATACACTCCTGATCAAAATCTTAGGACCAGTTGCGAAATTGGGCTTATTTACACTTTGCTCTATAGGATCCTAGAAAGGTTGAATGTAGAGTTTCAAAATGCAAAAAGAAGAAATGGGAGTGACACAGAAAACATGAGAAATTTATTGCAAACCACTAAGAAAGTTAGTTTCATAGTTTGTTCATCAGCTGATCAAATGTAGCACAGCCTTAGAAGACAAAATCTGCACATCAATGTGGATTCAACAACATTTTTTGTCAGGTATTCATGCTGTAATGACCTCCTGATGGTAAAGGCTAAAAAATTTTCTCTTTGAACGTGGTCGATTGTTGAGCTGCATAATCAAAACTTCTCACAACGCAACGCCATCACTGCTGAGGTTTGACGCAGTAAGACAGACATTTAGAATTTCCTCAAAGATCATGAGGGTTATGGAACATAACAGTCAAGCTGTAGATCCAAAAACTATCAGACGGCGCCTGAGAGAGATGGGCGTTAAGAAGAAAAAACCTCTTCAAAGGCCTCGTCTCCTTCCACTTAATCTCCTGTTTGGACTTTGACAGAGAGCATCATGGGACATTGAAAGGTGAAAGAAAGTTTGATTCTCTGTGGAGATAAAATTGAACCTTGATGGTCCTGATGGCGTCCAACGTTACTGTCATGGCAAGAAGATCCCACTGAGATGTTTTCTTGGCGGCACAGTGGAGGGGGGGGGGGGGGCATCATGATCTACTTTTCCTTCAATGGAACAATGGAGCTGATGGTTGTTCAGGGGCGTCAAACAGCAGCTGTCTGTGTGGAGATGTTACAGGGGTGTCCTTCATGACTGAGGGCCCTGCTCTGTGAGCTAATGACTGGGTTTATCAACAGGACAACTCTGCAGGTTACAATGTCCACCTGACAAAGGACTTCTTCTTCTTCCAGAGGAATAATCTCACTCTTTTGGATCATCCTGTATGTTCCCCTGATCTTCATCACAGTGAGAATATCATGGGATCCAGTGTTGAAATATCTAGATGGTCTCAAAGTCCTACCTAATATAACGTAACAGTCACTCCTGTGCACTTTTTCTTTCTCCGTGCAGGCCACATTACATCTGTCCAATTTAACAATATGTATTTATTTTATACTTTATATCTTGTTAATCTGTGTTTTTTTTTTTTTTTTTTTTTTTTTTTTTTTTTTTTTTTTTTTTTTTTTTTTTTTTTTTTTTTTTTTTTTTTTTCTCACCTTCATGGATTTTGTGTTGTGTTCTATAAGCAGGTATCTGGTACTCCCTGTTTCTTGGTTTGGGAGTGTGTCCCTTGTGGGTGGGAGGGTGGGGTGGAAGGGGTTGATAATTTTGTTTGTGTGTGTGTATAAAAAAAAAAAAAAAGGGAGATGTTGTGATTGTACATGCTTATGGTACTTGTATCTGTCAACATTTCTAAATAAAAAGAAAGTTCAAAAAAAAAAAGAATATCATGGGATGGATGGAGAGGGAAGTTGACAAAAATGGACGTCAGTTCCAGACAGTGGAGGTCAAACATGAAGCATCTTCACCACTTGGAGCAACGTTCCCACAAACCTCCTGGAAACACTCACATCAAACATGAAAAAACTAATGTTTGAAGTTATCAACAAGAACAATGGAGCTCCTCATTATTGGGTCCTTTTTATCAAACTTTGATTTCTATTTTAGGGGTATTCACATTTTCTGAGCTGTTCTCTTAAACTTTTGATCAGCTGATGAACAGACTTTCACTTCAATTGTTGCTTCCAAGAAATTACTTACTCCGTTTTTTTTGTCTCACTCCCATTTCTTCTATTTGCATTTTGAAACTCTACTTAGAACCTTCTTGAGATCCACCAGTGTAAAAGGTAAGTTTGTGTGATTTTTCAACTGGTCTAAAGATCTTATGTGGTCAAAGATCTGACACACATCCAGTCCTTGGAAACTGGACAATAATTTAAAGATCCTAGTTTGAGACTGAAGTTATTCTTCAGCAACACTTGTCACAGTTGTGCATTGTTGGGATGGGCAGGAGTCACTCGTGCTTGGTTAAAACAAACATGGTGGACCGGGGAAGATTTCATAGACTTTCTTAGGGCACTTTTCTTCATGCAAATGCTATTTAAAAGAAAGAAAATGTATCAACAGAAAACTTAAGCTGTATAGTCAGGCTTTGTCGATGCAGGTTCAGAATCTAATATGGGCCATGTTCAACCAGTAATGAGACAGTTAAAGCAAGAATCCAATCTGAGAAGTCAGGATTGAGCATATAGGCCTGCAGTGTGAATTTATCCTAAAAGTCTTGACATGTACAATGAACCATTACTCCCTCACTCAGCAGTGTCCCCTCAACAAGACAACATCTAGGCAGCAGACAAGACTGTGACCACACAGCAAGCACATCATATCTGTCATGTGGGTGGTAATAAAGCTACAGCCACATCAGTTCAAGGGGAATAAAAGACTCCAACGTCACAGGAAGAAGCTACAATGAAGCATTAGAAAGAGCTTTTTGATGACTTGACAGAGGAGAGCATCAAAACATGTAGGAGACGTGTGGAAGGAAGGGAATATTTCTGTCCTCGTCTGGCTGACAGAATCCCCCGCGCACAGAGCAGAGATTCAAAGTGACGGAGAGACAGAAGAACATGTGATGGAGCCAGAGATAAAGAGAAAGACAGAGAGAGAGAGAGAGAGAGAGAGGCGCTGAGAGGCAACAGGAGCACAAAACGCTGAGAGGGGACGAGTTAGAAAGATCAAAGAGGCAATCTTCTTACCTTCCTGCTGCCGTCTTTCTCTAATCTCCCCAACAGCATGTCGAACTGTGACAAAGAGAACATTACCAAATCACAAACACGCTAAGCACACATGAAAAACAGCAGCACACCTGTGTTCTGATGGAAGAAAAGACAGCAGCTCTGTGAGAAAGGGAAAAACACGTCATGAAGCTGGTAGTTTTACAGAAAGTCTTTTTAAAGATGTTCTTGCTTTTGTTGTCAGGACAGCAGAGGGAGGACAGGAAAAGTAGAGAGAGGAAGGTCAGAGAAAGTATGCAGCAAATAATTTATAAATGAAATAAATCAAAATAACACTTTCTAAAACGTAGGAGAAAAACTGAGTGAAAGGAAGAAAATACAATAAGTGTTGGATGAAAACTGACTAACTGGCTTAGAAAAAAAGTGAGAAAGAAAGAAAGAAAAATTGAATGAATACAGGACAAGGAAAGAAAGAACAAACGAGCCAAAGAATAAAAGATAGAAATAAATGAAAGTAACAAAGGAATGCAGAATTAAAATATGGGAGAAGAGATGGATGAAAGACAGTAAAACAGGAAAAAAAACAACAACCAAAGAGTGAAATAAGGAAAGAGAGAGAGGGACAGAGACTGAGAGACAGTGAGAGTGAGAGAGAGAGAGAGAGAGAGAGAGAGAGAGAAGAAAGAAAGAAAGAAAGAAAGAAAGAAAGAAAGAAAGAAAGGAAGGAAGGAAGGAAGGAAAGAAAGAAAAAGAAAGAGACACTGAAAGAAGAAAATGAGGATGAAACAGAGAAAAAACAAATGAGAGAATGGAAGAAAAAAATTGAAAGAATGAAAAACAAAGGCACCTAATAAAAACAATTTTAGAATCAGGAGATGAAAGAGGGTCAGAGAGATAGAGAAAAGAAAGAAATAAAGGACAAATGAACAAGAAAGATCTACATAAGAAGAATAAAGTCTAAAAAGAAAACAGGAAAGAAAGAAGGAGACTAAAAGAAAGAATGAGACACTGAAAGAATGAAAGAGAGAAAGAAAGAAAGTTTTTTTTATTTCACAGGATGAGTCATCATTTTCTGGGTCTGGTTTTTTTAACTGTGACACTGACTCAAAGAGCAAAAAAGAAGATATATGAGTGAGCAAACCTGGATCATGAGAGCCCGTTAAACTCAAAAACATGGTCAGCTGCTCTTTCTGCTGTTTTATCTGTTGTTTTAAACTGTGCTGTGAATGATTTCATGATGGATCACTCACCTCTCGACTCTCGATGACCAGCTCACTGACACAGCGCATGAACATGTTTTCTCCCTGGCTGTCCTTCTCATTGCTTCACAAGAAAAAAAGGATTCCGTTTTAGTAAAGATGATGTTCTCAAATCATGTGCGTCCTTTACTCAAGAGTAAACTCAAACAGGGTGCGATGCTCACCGTAAGAAGTAGAAGTACTGCAGAGCCTCTCGTGGGTCAGTGGACTCGAATTTGCGAGTGTACAGCATGAGCAGGCGGATGAAGTTGAGGCGACGCACCATGGGAGGGTCACCGGGCTCCTGACTCACTGCAGAGAAAAGTTAAACACTTTCTTTTCACTAAATCTCTTCCCCTCAGTGTCTGCTGCTGCATTTGAAAACTTTATGAGATTCAACTCACACAGCTGAGCACTTTGTCCGGACGACTTCAGCAGCAGCTTCAGCTCATACAGGACCAACGCCACATGCACGGCGTGACTCCTCAGTCTCTCAACACGAAACAAGAAGGCCACTGCCGCCTCAAACTGAGCTGTCAGGAACAAGACCTGGAAATACAGGAAGGGCTGCTGGACGGCTGAGAAATGAGACTCTCCTGTGGGGGACAAGGGGAGGGAGAAAGTGCTGGTTCAATGACACAGAACTTTTTATTTCTACCACAACAATCACAATGACTTATCCAAACAAAGTAATACACAACCAAAGAACTGTTTATTTTATTTTGACAGGAACAGTACAGTCATTTCGCTGTACCATAAACTCATACACATCCTGAGTAGAAGACATCAACAACTAGTTTGATGCTCTCATGAGTCATAAAGAGTTTCCTAAAGCTTCCTGAAGACTCAACAGATCTGATAAACTCAAGGAGTTAATCTCAGAAAGAGGGCAGAGCAAAAACTGATATCTAACCAAACGTTCATTACATCTCTCTTATCCTCGTGATTTTTTTTTTCTGAGAAATTCAGGGGTCATATTTGCCTTTTATATCTAAAAATATATTTATTTATGGACCTGGCAGGTGAATGTGGCTCATAAGCCTAATGAGACTTTTCTAAAATAAGAATAAGACATAAACACTGGCTTTGATTTCAGTGTTTCACAGTAACAGCAATGGAAGACAGGCTGCTGTTAGATGATTTCACTGGAAGAGGAATGGAAAAAGGAAGAAGGAGGTCAGAAATGCAGCTGGGGCGAGGTTGTGCTCTGCCTTGTTAGTGATTAACAGGATCCTGAATCGATTAAAAGTTAACGGGAAGTCAAAGGAATTACACAAGAGCGGAGGAGGGAACTGGTTCAAGTCAATAAATAGGCAGCAACATTTTGGACTGATGAAAGCAGAGTAAAGACGACTGATTTATTACACAGGGAGTTACAGATGTCTGAACCAGGGGTTCTCAAACTTTCAGCACGTGACCCCCTGCTGTGGGAATACATTACAAGGCCAATCCCAAAAAAAAGAAAAGAAATTAAAAAAGGCTCTAGACACTTTATTCAGGGCATGGTCCCACTGGTCATTCATACTGTGCTGTACTCAAAAACAACTGACCCCCTGCAGTGCCACCCCCCAGTGGTCACACTACTCTAATATGAACCAGACTTAAGCATGATTGCCTCTCATATGTTTGATGTGAGTGTTTCCAGGAGGTTTGTGGGAACGTTGCTCCAAGTGGTGAAGATGCTTCATGTTTGGCATCCACTGTCTGGAACTGACGTCCATTTTTGCAAACTTCCCTCTCCATCCATCCCATAATGTTCTCGCTGTGATTTAGATCAGGGGAACACGCAAGATGCTACGTCACTATGAAGCATCTGTTTACAAGACCTGGTCTCACCAGAGTCAGCAAAATTGAGAACACAGAGAACATGACCACGACTTTAGCTACTTTTGGCTTATGTCAAGGACGTGGTTACATTGGCCATTGTGCTGTGCCTCAGCACACTTCAACCCTAAAGTCGGCTCATTTGGCCAGTGTGACCGCAAGTGAACCTTGCTTAAGCAGGACCCACTTCCCCAGCATGCTTGGGAGAGGTGTCCTTCCAAAACTAATTAACACAAGCCAGAAAGTAACTGAAGTCGCATTCATGTTCCCTGTTTTCTCCATTGAGCTGACTCTGATGAGACCATGTCTTATAAACAGACACTTGATGATGATTTAGGCGGGCCAAGAGTGTCTGCAATTGAGCTCAAGTCTGGTTTATACAGGAGCAGTGTGACCGTAAAACCATACTAGCCAGGGGGGGACGGTGCTGCAGGAGGGGCAATCATGCTTGAGTACAGCACGCGACTTAAGCAGTTTTGGTCGCACAGATTTATGTCATGTCTTTGTTGCATTTCCGAGCTTGAGCTTGTGCATGAAGCATACCACACCGAAGCACAACTCCCTTAAGTGTGCTAAAGTCAAGGAAGTGAGCCCTGCCTGTGTGTGGCACACTTGCGGGTACATGAGGGTTGAACCGTGCTTAGACAGTGTGGCCTCGGCCTTTAGTTCTTGAACAGTGTGTAATGTCACTTCTTTTTGTTCTTTTGATCAGGGTTGTTTACCAGGAACACCTGAGCGGGGCCTTCTGGGTATAAAAGCCCAAACCCAGCATGGGCGCGGTCACCCTCTCTCACTTCCAGTCGGCCTCTTTATGCACACCTTCATTCTGGCTCATTCATCAAACAACTCGTGTTACGTTGGTTATTTTTTTTTTGTGTTAACAATAAACTTTCCTTAATTGCTGCTTATTCTAGTGTCTGGGTAAATTTGTCATAACCTTGAGCCAGGTTATGACAGCACCCTTAATTAACCTATTTGCTGTGATTCCTAAACTAATCTGTCACCACTGATATCACTGCCTTCAAAAAGGAAAGTGGAATTCAGAGCAAGAACTGTTATATTTTCTACAATAGTGAAGCAAATGTGTGATGGCAAATAGTTGGTTTTAGAAGGCATTTTGCAACCCTGACTGTAGACCACTGGTCTAAACAGAAATATAAGTGTGCATTGAAGTCTTAAGATATGTAAAAAAGAGAGAAAAGAGAGTCGTCCATTTAAGAGAGACATTACCAACTGCTCCTTTAAAAATTGCTCTTGCTGTGATTATTTTCAGGTTTGTAAAATGACTTCTTAAATCTTCTTAAAGAAATTCCGTTTTCTAGCTCAGTATATTTCCAGCACTGTCACAGCGCTCTCTTTTTTCTGTCTGTCTTGGCTAATTATTCGTTAGGAAGAATCCCATTGTGCATGAAAATTCAGATTTTCAGAATTTGAAGTGTTTCCGATGGAGGGAAGGTGGAGCCGTGCTGTGAATAAAATTTGTTTATAAGATGATTAATAATGTGCAGTTCATCCCTCTGTCACAAAGGAGCAATTATCTCACTACGATGATAGAGAAATCAGCGGTGAGCTGTCAAAGCCTTGAATGGAAAGACAATACGAAACTCGGTAAATATTTATCCAGTAATAACAAACTATTCAATTTGATTTATTGGAAGGTAAGAGCCAGTCGAACTCTGGGTCTTTACGATGCTTCCTCCACTTGCTGCTGCAACTAACATTGAAGGATTTGAAAACATTTTGTCCAGAGCAGGTACTTAGTCATCAAGTTTACTTTTTAATTATAATCCTTAATCCTCTGGCAGGCTGGAAGTTTGAGCAGAACAG
>RPOG01007356.1:0-18723 GCA_008086565.1 Thalassoma bifasciatum
GTGTGTGACCTCCTCGTGGAGGAGAGTGATGAACACGGCGGGGGCGACAGCAGGGAGCGAGGACGATGAAGGATGCTGCAGGAGGAAGTGGGACGAGGGGACGCCATCACTCACCGACCCCCATCACACACACACACACACACACACACACACACACACACACACACACACACACACACACACACACACACCCTCCATATGTGGATCAGAGGAAGATAGATCTGGGTTTGTGGGTGATTCATGCACCGGGCAAAGATCCAAACATGTTTGTGATAAAATGTGGATCATCGTCCACCCATCACTTCAGCTCCTAATTCACAACAAACACAGACACAACCACCTTAAAGAGGGGTTACTGCTTTTTTTTTAAGCTTTATTCTGTCCCTCTGGGGCCTCCGTAGTATCTTCACATGATTCACAGCTCAATAAAATCTCCCTTTCTCTCTCTGGTGTTTAGTTAAAGTTTTATTTCCTCCTTCAAACTCTGCTCTGGCTCCTGTCTCTTTAAGAATTGATGTTAAAGTTTCTTTTTTCTAGTTTTTAAAGCTCTACACGGCCTTTATGTTGCAGCTCCACCAATGAGGTTCTAGAATGTTCAACATGAAGGTCAGAGAACTTTCTGCCCTTGATGATGTCACAACATGAAGGTCAGAGAACTTTCTGCCCTTGATGATGTCACAACATGAAAGCCAGAGAACTTTCTGCCCTTGATGATGTCACAAGATGAAGGTTTAGAGAACTTTCTGCCCTTGATGATGTCACAAGATGAAGGTTTAGAGAACTTTCTGCCCTTGATGATGTCACAATATGAAGGTCAGAGAACTTTCTGCCCTTGATGATGTCACAACATGAAGGTCAGAGAACTTTCTGCCCTTGATGATGTCACAATATGAAGGTCAGAGAACTTTCTGCCCTTGATGATGTCACAACATGAAGGTCAGAGAACTTTCTGCCCTTGATGATGTCACAACATGAAGGTTTAGAGAACTTTCTGCCCTCGATGATGTCACAACTTGAAGGTTTAGAGAACTTTCTTCCCTTGATGATGTCACAACATCAAGGCTGTAATGAGAAACTCCATACAAATGAATGGGGAAAAAATGACGTCATTTCTTCTTGTCAAAATGAGGTTATAGAAATCTGAAATGTTCTTTTTGACTCTATCCAAAATGTAATTACGACAAATCAGAAATACGTTGTTGATATCTACAATGTTAATTTTGGATAATTTGCCATAGCCTTGATGATGTCACAACATTCTGAACATCTTATTCAACACATAGAACGGAGCGTTTTGATTGGCTCACAGACATATTCAGGGATTTTTTACGACTAATAATAATGTAAAGGTTTAAAAATCTGCACATGCTCAGTCTGAACATCCAGGGCTGATACTTAATAAACTTAATAAGAATATGGAAAAGCAGAATACCGCCTTAAGGTGCTTCTGAATCCCTCTGTTCCACCTTAAATCACCTCCGGTTTCAGTTCAGCTGTTCTTCAGTGTCTCTTCCTTAAGTCTCTTTATTTTCCCACAATCCCCCCCTCCTCTCTGACGGTGACTCTGCTGCTTTAAATGGACGTGGCCTCCTGAGCAAACGGGTCAGCGCTTATTTCCGCAGCTTTAACGAGAAGCACATGGCTGCTGCGCCTCCTCCTCCTCCGGTCTGAGAGCCCCCAGGACCAGGATGGAGGAGCAGGTTGCCACCCCCCCCAGAGGAGGAAGTGATGGTCATCAACTAAAACTACTCCAGTCCACTTTCATCACAATTTGTGATTTCTGTGTTTTGTTTCAGCTTCTGTCAAAACAAAAAAAAAGGTGCTCTATCTCCTCATACCACCTTAACCACATTACAAACCTTTTAATACATCTTAACTCTAGGAAGTCCACCTTAAAACCTGACAAACTTATTTTTGACACACATGAATAGATTCAGTCCACATATAAGTCTTTAAACCACCTTAAATCCAAACCAAAGCATCCCCAAAAGGCTCAGTCCTTCACAAGCAAAGATGGGGCCAGGTTCACCACTTTGTCAACAACTGCGTGAGCAAATAGTCCAACAGTATCACATTATTTAGAGTTTTTATCACATAATTTTGACTTTTGATCATATAATTTTGACTTTTAACCACTTAAATTTGACTTTTAATCACTAAATTTGGACATCTTTTTCTCATAATTTTGACTTTTCATCCCATAAATTTGAGTTTTCATCTCATAAAATGACTTAAATCACATAATTTTGAGTTTCAATCACATTATTTTGACTTTTAATCTCATAAATTTGAGTTTCTATCACTTAAATTTGACATCCTTATCTCAAAATTTTGACTATTCATCTCATAAATTTGAGTTTTCATCTCATAATTTAACTTTTTATCACTCAAATTTGACCTTTAATCTCATTAATTTGACTTCTATATCTTAAGAATTTGACTTTCCATCTGAAAATTCAAATTTTTCTCACATTTATTTGACTCTTTCATCTCAAAAGTTTGAGTTCTTTATCCAATATATTTAATTTTCTATTAGCTATATATGACATTTTACCTCAAAATATGACGTCTTATCTCATAATTTTGACATATCGTCCACAAAATTATGACTCAATATGGGCAACAACAACAAAAACAATCTAAAAAAATCCAAAGTCAGACATCAACAACACACACAAACGCTGCAGAACTCTTTTTGGAAATCATGGACGTGGTGTCCTCAGGGCCAAAGAGGAAAAGGACAATCAGGATTGTTCTCAGGTCAAAGTTCAAAAGCAGCATCTGTGATGGTATGGGGGTGTGTTAGTGCCCCATGGCATCATGGGTAACTGTCCCAGTATCTGTGAAGGCAGCATTAATGCTGAAAGGTACAAACAGGTTTTGGAGCAACATCTGCTGCATCCAAGACACTTTGTCTTTTTCAGGGACGTCCCTGATTATTTCAGCAAGACAATGAAACCAAGACACATTCTGCTCCTGTTACAACAGCGTGGCTCTGTAGTAGAAGAGTGCAGCTACTAGACTACCAGATTTCAACAATTAGTGTCCTCAGTTCACAAACACTGAACCAGTTAAAGGAAACATGAACCTGCACAAGATTTTTAGGAAAAAACTATAATGTCTACACAGCAAAAACTGAAATCTAAGCAAGTAATTATGTCTTATTTTTAGTCAAATTTCTCTCACTATTCTTGATTTGAGCCACATTTACTAGACAAGGTCATAAAAATGTCTCATTTCAAGTTTTTAAAGACAAAAATGAGGCATCAATTGTTTGTAACAAGTAAAAAAAAAATCAGCCAATGGGATAAGATAAAAGATTCTTGTTTTAAAACATCTTTCTAATTTCAAGAAACTTCCCGGGTGAATTCGTCTTATGGCTCATTTATCAATCTTGACTTTTTTCCCCAGTTTTGACTTTATATCTAAGTATTTTGACTTTCTTCCTCAAATTTCTGACTTTTTATCTCATTATTCAGACTCTTTTCTTCATAATTATGACTCTAAATCTCATGGTCTTGACTTTTCTATCCTCATAATTTTGACTGGATTGACTTAAAATTATGTTTTCCATTAAAATTTTGACTGAAACAAAAAATTTTGACTTGTTATCTTGTTGTTTTGAGTTTAAAACACAAATTTTGAGTTTATTTATTCCACGATTTTAAATATTTTCCTCAGAATTTTGACTTTTTTCCCAAAATTTTGAGTTGAACCTTAAAATTTTGACTTTTTATCTCATTATTTTACTCTAAACCCCAAAGTTTGACTCAATTTATCCCATGATGTAAAAAAAAATCAGCCAATGGGATAAGATAAAAGATTCTTGTTTTAAGACATCTTTCTAATTTCAACAAACTTCCCGGGTGAATTCGTCTTATCCCATTGGCTGATTTTTTTGACTTGTTACAAGCAATTTACACCTCATTTTTGTCTTAAAAAACTTAAAATAGGACATTTTTATGACCTGGTCTGGTGAATGTGGCTCAAATTAAGAACAATAAGACAATTTTTACTACAAATAAGACAGAATGACTTGATTAGATTTCTGTTTTTTGCAGTGGTGTATTCAATTGAAAATAAGTTGAAGAGGATTTACAAATCATTTTATTCTGTTTTTATTGACACAACTTCATTGGAATAGGATTTTAACATAATTTATCACCTCACTTAACTAAGGTCATAAAGTTTTTTTAAGTATAGCTCACTTATTGTGTTTTAAGGTATACCTTAAACCACTTTAAAACACCCTCATTCCACCTTAACTCCACCTTAAAGTGTTAAAGATGAAGCAGACGAACAGCTGAGAAAGTCTGCGTTAAACATCCTCAGGAACGAAGCATCAGACGAAGTCTATTTGTCTAGGTCAGTCTGTGCCTCGACTACTCGTTGTACACCGCAGCGAGACTTTTTGTGTCCTTCTTTGTTGCTTGGACGTTTGTTTCTCGTCTCGCTCGGCTCGCGGTTCTTTGTGCCCGCGGTTTAGTTGGTGGCCACTCTTTTTATGCTGACTTTGACTCAGTCTCGGTGCTTGCGTAGGGACATTATCTTTGGGATGATGAAAGACTGACGCCACGTTAACGTGTGTGTGTGTGTGTGTGTGTGTGTGTGTGTGTGTCACACACACACACACACTCCAGCTGTGTGTCTCTGGGAATAGGTGCGTCATGAATATTCATGTTGAGGCCTCTGGTTGGAACAGCTGCTGGAGAGAGAAACAAGCTGCTGGGACACACACACACACTCACACACACACACACACACACACACACGCACACACACACACACACACACACACACACACACACTCCTGGCTGCAGCAGGTGGAGGGGAATCTGTCTGTTTGTCTGCTTCGGGCGAACGGCGTAGACGCACAACAACAAGGCGGCGCCGTCGTTAAAGTCTTAGAGTTCGACGTGTCGCGGTTTAACGACGACCTGGAGGATGATCGACAGCGGCGGCGCTCGCCGTCACACACACACTGAGTGATCGAAAACACACACACACCTCCCACTGAAAAAGTGTTTCAAGAAACGACATGACAACTCTCCAAAAGTGAAGCCAAAACACAACAGTGAAAAGTCATTTCATGTTGGTCGTTCAAACTTTCACATGAGAAATTTTAATGTTCATGAAGTCATGACACAAAACATGCAGTCACATTTTACTTCACTAACCCTTAATTTAGAAAATACTTTTGGAGTTCAAAGGGGCCTCAAACACCAAGGTCCATCTGTAGCCCCGCCCCCTGACACGCCTCCAGGGGGCTGGCCAATGAGGAAGAAGGGTGCTCGTCTTAAAGAGACATCAACTAAGACAAAACGTTTTAGACGCAGGCTGATAGAAGGTTTCTTTTTTCTTTTTTTAAAACAGTGTTTCTCAAGTCATGGTCTGGGGCCCACTAGTGGACCCAATACATGTAGTTTAATCAGTGAATATAATAATTCAGTCAGAGATGATTAAAAAAGGTAAGATTCTTTAGTTTCCTTTAAAAACGTTCGGAGAGTTCCAGAATGTTGTGACATCATCAAGGGCAGAAAGTTCTCTAAACCTTCATGTTGTGACATCATCAAGGGCAGAAAGTTCTCTAAACCTTCATGTTGTGACATCATCAAGGGCAGAAAGTTCTCTAAACCTTCATGTTGTGACATCATCAAGTCAGAAAGTTCTCTAAACCTTCGTGTTGTGACATCATCAAGGGCAGAAAGTTCTCTAAACCTTCATGTTGTGACATCATCAAGGGCAGAAAGTTCTCTGACCTTCATGTTGTGACATCATCAAGGGCAGAAAGTTCTCTGACCTTCATGTTGAACATCCTAGAACCTCATTGATGGAGCTGCAACATAAAGGTCGTGTAGAGCTTTAAAAAACTAGAAAAAGAAACTTTAACATCAATTCTTAAAGAGACAGAGACATGGCGATTCTTCACGTCAGAATCTATGTGAAACAAATATGTGACATGTCCATCTGTAGGAAGAATTATTCATAAGTAGGATATATTTTTTCTGTTGATTCTTTTTTTTTTTTCTGAAATGAAATAAAATAAAAAAAATACTTTTTTAGTTTTCCAGAAAGTTTCAAGTTTCAAGAAACTTCATTTTGTATTGTACTTTGAATACATTTAGGAGGAGAGAGAATTCCGGAATGTTGTGACATCATCAAGGGCAGAAAGCTCTCTGAGTTCCGGAATGCTGTGACATCATCAAGGGCAGAAAGTTCTCTGACCTTCATGTTGAACATTCTAGAACCTCATTGATGGAGCTGCAACATAAAGGCCGTGTAGAGCTTTAAAAACTAGAAAAAAAAGAAACTTTAACATCCTTTGACCTTTAGCCCTCAAATTTGATCAGATGTTGAATAATTCAGAGTCAAAACTTTGGCTCCAAACTAACAGAGACGTTCTCGGTAAAGACGGTAAAACAGGTGGTTATATTTTTCTGATTTTCTGAGCTGAACTTCAGTTTTGATGGTGAGAAACTTCACAGGTGAATCAGAGGTGAAGAGAACCGTAAGTTGCAGCTTTAAGTTTTGTTTTCTTGAGTCTGTCGCTCAGATGAAAGCGAGCGTGTGGTTTCATTCTCAGTTTAAAATAAATAAATGAAACGAGCAGCTGTTGACGTATTTTCCCAGGGTTCTTTGGGAGATCTAACCTCTCTCTTTGTCCGAGGGAATTTTCTGCTTCAGCCTGAAGCCACTTTCCAAACGCTGCTCTTCAGGGTTAAAACCAGTTCCCTCAAACTTTTCCCTCTGTATCACAAGCGCCACCACGGGCTCAGCGCACGCCACCGAGGAAACGGAGGAGGGAGGGGGGGGGGTTAATCCTCAGTTGGGCGTCCAGATGTTGCAGCAACAAGCAACAACTGGTGCGTTTCCTCAGGAGAGGCGCCCTCACCTGTCAGTCAGCTGTTAGCGAATCACAACAGACGACAAACCTGCACCTCTGATCCCGACAGGTTTCACCGACGCAACCGCGAAGACGACGAAGACGACGAAGACGACAACACGTCGCATTTATTCCTGCGCTCATCATCTGTCAGCTTCTGCTTTGTTCTTTAGTTTCAGATCGTTTCTTTTTGCAACTTTCATTTATCACACTCGCTCCACATTTACAGAGAAAAACATCTGGAGAAGGGAAACAGAAAAAATGTACCAAAGAAAAAAAACATCAAAATGGAAAACTGACTTTGCTGAGATTTCTCCTTTTTTTTTTTTTTTTGTTCTTTTATAAAAAGTAGAAAAACACTGTGATTAAAAAAAGCAAAATATCAACTTTTGCCCAATAGTTTTGACTTTTTCTTCACAAAATTTGTACTTTTGAACTCAAATTTAGATTGTTTTATGCTAAAACTTTCAACTTTTGCCTAAAATTTTAAGTATTTATCCTAAACTTTTGACTTCAAAACTCTTATTCTAAATTTTTTTTAAGCAAAATTATTATTTTTTTACTTTTTAACACAGGTTTTGACTGTCTATTAAAAAAACAAACTCCTTTATTTTTAAATTTGATTTTATTGACTAAAAGTAACATCTTTTGCCCCATAATTGTTGCTTTCGACTTTATTTCTAACAATTTTGACTTTCTCTCAAAATTTTGACCTTCAAACTCAAAATTTGATTTTTTTTTTTGTGCTCAAAATTTACCTTTTGCCTCGCAATTTGGAAACTCATCCCAAAATTTTGACTTTTAAACTTTAAATTTGTTTTCTTGGCTTAAAATTTAAACCTTTCGCCCCATCATTTGACTTTTTATTCATGTACATCTTAAAAATTTTGACCTTTGTCCTTAATTTTGACGTTTTAACCCAAAAATTTGACCTTAAACAAAAAATTTAATTATTTTGTAGCACAAAATTTCAACCTTCCATTATAAATTTGACTATCTCAAAATTTTGGCTATAAAACTCAAAATTAGATTTTTTTAGCTCAAAATTTCAACTCTTGCCCTGTAATTATGACCTTTAAACATAAAATTTAAACCTTCGCCCCATCATTTTGACTTTTAATGCATGTATATCTTAAAAAGTTTGACTTTTTCATCCAAATTATGAGTGTTTAAGTGAAAACCTTTGTCCTTAATTCTGACTTTTTATCACAAAAATTTGACTTTAAACAAAAATGTTCTCATTTTGTTGCACAAAATTTCAATCTTTCCACTATAATTTCAATTTGATTTGACTGTAAAACTCAAAATTTGATTTTTTTTAGCTCAAAATTTCAACTCTTGCCCTGTAATTGTGACCTTTAAACTCAAAATCTTAACCCTTTGCTGGAAATGGGGGGGTGGTATTGTTACATCATCTCATTCACTGCAGTTGGTAATTCATAGATGTGTTTGTTTAGGTTTAATTTGTCTTTGAATTAAATCTTTGGGTCAATGAGGTGACGTCCCCTTTTTTTGTGTCTGAGTGCAATATTTCCTTCCATCATGAATTGAGTATTTCATCACATGTATTTCTTTATTCTATGAAACCTGTGTTATTTGAACACATCTTTAAACTATTAAAATATAACATGTTTTTTTGTGTTTTGGTTCCTCAAACCCCCAAAATGTCAGGTGGTGCAACCGTCCTGACAAGTATCCACAGTAATTAAACTCTAAAAATTGAATGTCAGTTATTGTAAATGGAAATTAAAAATACAGTGGCATTATTTTATGCTTNNACTTGCCAATAATTTCACACAGAAAAAATAACAGGAACATATAAATATATTTTCATATATTTGGTTGCTCCACCTGACATTTTTGGGTGCTCAAATTAAAAATACTAAAAAATAATGAACCTAAAAACTTTGAAATGTTGGTCATCTACTGAAATCTGTTAGAAAACATAATTCTTCTCTCAGAAATATGTTTTTATCCATTTTCAAAGAACTTTTTAAAAATACGTTTTTAGACCCTCTTTCTGTCATTTTAGGGGGGCAGCTGCCCCCCTCTGCCCCCCCCGTAGATCCGCCCCTGTTAAAACCCAGGTTTGTGTTTTTTCTTTCTTCCTGTATCTGCAGTTATCGCAGCAACCTGAGCCGAGTGTGCGAGGAAACGTGTGTGTGTCCTGGAAGTGATGCAGAGAGGAACAGATGGGCTAAATTAATGATCCTGTGTATGTTTAAGTAGAAAGGTATTTATTTGCGTGAGTGGCCGAAGGCTGGAATTAAACGGGGGAGGAAAAGGGAGAAGAAAGGGGGACAGGGGAGTAACTTCCTTTTTTTGTGAATCTCGAGGAAAAGCGACGTTTTCACAAGCTCGCAGCGATCGGGTTGCACCGCAGAGTGGTTTCAGGGAATTATAAATAAATCAGAGTCAAACGGGCGATGTGGACGAAGCAGGAGGGGGGAGGAGGGGGAGAAGGGGGAGGAGGAGAGCTCTTTGTTTACGGCCGACTCTGGAGACCTGAGACGGACCCTCCGAATAAATAAATACCACCGCTACAGGAAGTTCAGCCGCGTCCCCCCAGGCCCAGTTTAGTTTTATTAGCTACAGTCCTGCAGAGATACCAAACAATGAGACCTGCTCCCCCAGAGCCTCCCCCCCTCCCTCCCCTCTTCCTCCCCCCTCCTCCTCCTTCAACATGTGGGCTTCTGCTGAACTCATTCAGGAAACTTCAGTTTGATTTCTTATTTCCACATTCGCTCTCACTTTTATTTTGTTGAGATTTTATTTGAGGCTTTGAGCTGAAGGTGAAACTTAAGGTTAAACCTGCTCCCAGCATGCTCCTCTTCAAGGTGACGCTTCAGGTAAAAGCCCCGTGTGGTTAAAGTCGAAAACTTTATCTAGAGGACCAGACGGAGTCACGTCACAGCGTCAGATTTTTGTTCATCCTCCAAGTTTACAACAAATTCAACCAATAAAAGGAAAAATGGACTATATGATCATCATTAGGGGTCTGTCTTCTTCTCAAAGGCCTGTTAGTCAGAAAACCAGAGGGTCAGTTAGTCCAAAAGTTCATTACTCAGAGAATCAGAGGGCCTGTTAGTCAGAAGATCAGAGGGTTATTTTAGTCAGAGTGCATGTTAGTCAGAAAATCAGATGTCATCTTAGAAAGAGGGCCTGTTAGTCAGAAAATCCGATGGTATCTTAGTAAGAGGGCCTGTTAGTCAGAAAATTAAAAAAAGGACGTAATGACCATCATTAGGGGTGTGTCTTCTTCTCAAAGGCCTGTTAGTCAGAAACCAAAGGGTCAGTAAGTCCAAAAGTTCTTTACTCAGAGAGTCAGAGGGCCTGTTAGTCAGAAAATTGGATGGTATCTTAGTAAGAGGGCCTGTTAGTCAGAAACTGTTGGTCAGAATATTGGATGGTATCTTAGTAAGAGGGCCTGTTAGTCAGCAAACCAGAGGGTCAGTTAGTCCAAAAGTTCATTACTCAGAGAGTCAGAGGGCCTGTTAGTCAGAAGATCAGAGGGTTATTTTAGTCAGAGTGCATGTTGGTCAGAAAATTGAATGGTATCTTAGTCAGAGGGCCTGTTAGTCAGAAAAACAGAAGGCTTATTGGTCAAAAGGCCTGTTAGTCAGGTGATCAGCAAGCCCAATTGTCAGCAGACTTTCTGATCAGAAATTTTGTCAGTCAGGAAATCAGAAGGCCCATTAGTCAGGAGGATCTTTGGTGTGTAGGTCCATTCATGAGAGGGCCTGTTGGTGAGAAAACTGGATGGTATCTTAGTCAGGAAATCGGAACCTTTGGTCTGAAAGTCCAAAAGTAAGAGGGCCTGTTAATCAGAAAGTTGGATGGTATCTGAGTGAGAGGGCCTGTTAGTCAGAAAATTGGATGGTATCTTAGTAAAAGGGCCTGTTAGTCAGAAAATTGGATGGTATCTTAGTAAAAGGGCCTGTTAGTCAGAAAATTTGATGGCATCTTAGTTAGAGGGCCTGTTAGTCAGAAAATTGGATGGTATCTTAGTAATTGGGCCTGTTAGTCAGAAAACCAGAAGGCTCATTAGTCAAAGGGCCTGTTAGTCAGGAAATTGGATGGTATCTTAGTAAGTGGGCTTGTTAGTCAGAAAATTGATTGGTATCTTAGTATGAGGGCCTGTTAGTCGGAAAGTTGGATGGTTTCTTAGTAAGTGGGCTTGTTAGTCAGAAAATTGGATGGTATCTTAGTGAGAGGGCCTGTTAGTCGGAAAATTGGATGGTATCTTAGTAAGAGGGCCTGTTAGTTACAAAATTGAATGGTATCTTAGTAAGAGGGCCTGTTAGTCAAAAAATTGGATGGCATCTTAGTAAGAGGGCCTGTTAGTCAGAAAACTGATGGTATCTAAGTAAGAGGGCCAGTTAGTCAGAAAATTAGATGGTATCTTAGAAAGACGGCCTGTTAGTCAGAAAACCAGAAGGCTTATTAGTCAAAAGGCCTGTTAGTCAGGAGATCAGCAAGCCCAATTGTCAGCAGACTTTCGGATCAGAAATTTTTGTCCGTCAGTAAATCAGAAGGCCCATTAGTCAGGAGGATCTTTGGTGTGTAGGTCCATTAGTGAGAGGGCCTGTTGGTCAGAAAATTGGATGGTACCTTAGTGAGAGGGCCTGTTAGTCAGAAAATTGGACGGTTTCTTAGTAAGAGGGTCTGTTAATCAGAAAATTGGACGGTATCTTAGTAAGAGGGTCTGTTAGTCAGAAAATTGGATGGTATCTTAGTAAGAGGGCCTGTTAGTCAGAAAATTGGATGGTATCTTAGTAAGAGGGCCTGTTAGTCAGAAAATTGGATGGTTTCTTAGTCAGAAGTCCTGTTGGTCAGAAAGCCAGAAGGCTCAATAGCCAGAAAGCCCAGTGGTTAGGTTAACCTGAGGGCCCCTTAATTGGTCAGCCTGTTAGTCAGAAGATCAGCAGGCCCAATAGTCAGAAAACTTGTTAATCGGAAGTTTTGTCAGTCAGGAAATCAGAAGGCCCATTATTCAGGTAGACCTATGGTCTGTAGGTCCATTCGTAAGAGGGCCTGTTAGTCATAAAATCAGATGGCCAGTTAGTCGCAAAACCCGAAGGCCTATTAGTCAAAAGGCCTGTTAGTCAGGAGATCATCAAGCCCAATTGTCAGCAGACTTACTGATCAGAAGTTTTGTCAGTCGGAAAAATAGAAGGCCCATTTGTCAGATAAACACGAGGCCCGTAACTCAGCCTGTAGGTCAGAAGGCCCATTAGTCAGAAAATCAGGGAGCTGTTTGACTGAAAATCAGAAATTCAGCTTTTTAGCCAGAAAATTACTTATATCTGTTTTTGAGATTCTTAAACCCAAATTAATTTTCTGACTGATAGCCCTTCTGGCTCACAGGCCTTCTGGTAATAAGTTGCACTCCCCTTCTATTGTATATTAACAGTCCCTGAAAGAAGTCGGACAATTAACAACAACAAACCTGTGACGAACTCTGGCGTTAACGAGGAACTATAACGATGTTAACGAGCATCAAACTTCCTGCGTGTTTTCTTCAAGTTAATAATTGAAGCACCGGTGTGGAGACGGGGTTTGGGGTCGGACAGGTGTGTTGAGGGTGAGGAGGGGGGAGGAGGAGGGAGGAGAGGGGTGAGGGGGGGGAGAACAACAGCTTGCTCTCAGCAGGGGTCCAGGGGAAGGAGCAGGTGAGGAGGTATCTATTGCACTGCTTTTTACAGCGTCTACCTGACACCGCTTCAGAGAGGAGGGGGGAGGAGGAGGGAGGAGAGGGGTGGGGGGGGGGGGGAACAACAGCTTGCTCTCAGCAGGGGTCCAGGGGAAGGAGCAGGTGAGGAGGTATCTATTGCACTGCTTTTTACAGCGTCTACCTGACACCGCTTCAGAGAGGAGGGGGGGGGGTGAGGAAGAGGGGGAGGAGGGGGGAGGTAAAGTCCAGAACAAGACGGCCCTAAAACTCTGATCTAACAGAAAAACCACGTCAACAAACACGTGATCCAACTTCGTGAAACTAAAATTCTCAGATTCAAAAGTTTTCTTGTCTTAAACTTGTTGAAAATAATCAAAATAGAAATTTCTGCGTTGGAACTTTTACATTCTAGGTCTTTGAATCTCTCGCTCTGAGGCGCAGCGAGGGTTAACCTGATGATGTCATCCTCTCACATGATGTCAGACTGACACGCTGCTCGGGGTCAAAGGTCATGGGAGTGGCCCGGTCGGCGTGTTTGGAGAAAGTCCCCGAGCGGCCGTCGTCACCTGTCAGTCACGGATCAGAGCGCCTGATGGGACGCGGCGAGGTCATGACTTATTTCATCAAGGTGTGTGTGTGTGTGTGTGTGTGTGTGTGTGTGTGTTATTCTCTGCAGCAGAGATAATAATCCATCACATTCCTGCCTGAAAAAAAAAAAAGCACAAACCAACCAGTAAAACTAAAGGCTCATGTCTCCTTCTTTTCTTTCGGGAAATCTAAACGTCCTTTTCTTTCTCCTTTTTACCGTCACTGCTCACAAATGTCCTTCACGTTTGCGTTGCTGTTCACCAAAACATCCACCAGTAGGTGGCAGCATAGAGTCAAAAATTTAAGACAACAACAAACTTAAAAAACAAACTGTGGAGGAGGTGAGGTCTTTAAACACGAGGGATGCACCAAATATTCGGCTACTAAATATATTTTAGATGAAAACGGCTCAAAAGTGCACACTCAGTTTTCAGGCTAAAGACTTTTAACACCAAAAAAACAAAACATTAAGTTGTGATGACATAAGTTAAATCTGCAGCCTGCACACGGGCAGAGACGGGGAAATGTGCATCTTGGTGATGTGCAGTGTGAGTGTTTTAAAAATGTTATTTCCTGTGTCTTGTGGTGGTTGTACCATTATTTTCCCCGTTTTTTTGTCCGCTATATGAACTGTGCATATTTGTGTGTGTGTGTAATTGCGTCTGAGCAGAGGAGAATTGTGAATGTACGAGACAGAAATACGATCTCAACATGAAAATATGATAAGTAACATAAAGTCATTTGGTTTGTTAAGTAAAAACTGCGTCAACAACACGCAGAGCAACATTTGTCTGGGATTATAAGCGTACGTACAAACATGTGGGTCAATGACAAAAAGTATTTTTAAAAAGTTCTTTGAAAATGGATAAAAACATATTTCTGAGAGAAGAATTATGTTTTCTAACAGATTTCAGTAGATGACCAACATTTCAAAGTTTTTAGGTTCATAATTTTTTAGTATTTTTAATTTGAGCACCCAAAAATGTCAGGTGGTGCAACCAAATATATGAAAATATATTTATATGTTCCTGTTGTTAAACTAAATATGTCACATTTTTCTTCACTAGAGCTCATTTCAGGTCGTAACCAAGCTGCAACTTCTGGTCTGACAATATGACAAGGCGCTAAAATGCTAAAATCTGCCGTTCATCGAGCGTCCACTTGGGGTAACTTTTCCGACACCGTCTGCTCAAAAACCAAAAAGACAGAAAGATCTTGAGGCTTCGCTTTCACGGTCTGTGCTCATGCTGAGAATCAAGAAGTTACAAACACAACGAGTCAGGAACAAAAAAAAAAAAAAGCCATTTTCAGAGCGTAAATTATCATGTTTGCAGCCAGGTACAAATAATTCTCCAAGTGTGAATTGCTCATTTCACTGGCAGCACACATTGTAAAGGGGGTTAATTTTTCAGTATCTTTGAAAGTTTGATGTTTTAAGACATTAACCCTTTCAGCGCAAAAGTCACAAAGTTATGACAAGCAACATACCTGAATTTACTTAATATTCTATATTTTATTTTATATTTTATATTTAATGATTAGATTTCAATTTTTAGGCAAGACAATTATGCTTCTACTTGTACTTTCTTATATCTCTGACACTTTCTGAATGGGAGTATACAAAAAAGGGCAGCGGTTCCCAAAGTGGGGGTCGGGACCCTTTGGGGGGTCACGAGACGGTGATAGGGGGTCGTGAAATGTGACCCAAAGTCAAAAACTATGAAAAATGCCACATTTTACCCAGAATAAATAAGAATAAAAGCAAAAATAGAGGCTGAGGATAATACAAAATGATGCAAACAGGAAATATTTTATCTGTTCTCCACATTTTTTGTTGAAGTTTGATTCACTGAACACAGCAAAGTGATCATTAGTTGGTAAATTTTCTACCGATTAGTTAAATTAAGTAAGTAAGTTAGGGTTTTTTTTCTTTAATTTTTTTTTGTCTGTTTTTGGATTGGTCCATTAGTGTTGTATCACAGCAGGGGGTTACCAGTGTCCAATGCTGCTATTTTGGGGGTCACAGGCTGAAGAGTTTGGGAACCCCTGCCTTAGGGGATCAATAAAATATTCTGATTCTGATTAACGAACCATAGCTGCAAATGAGGTGCCTCATGTAGTTAGTACTTTACACCAGAAGATGACGGACATCTGCAACTTCAATCTCAGTGATACTTGTGAGCGTGTTTCTAGTCAAAGTTTTGGATTTTATTGCGTTTGGACCACGCACTGATTGAGGAGATCAGAGACACAAAAAAGAGCAAGAAAACAAACTTTAGTGAGTGGACGTTTCACCGCTGACAAAGTATTTTGTTGAGTAATATCTGACTCAGATTCTGGGAAAGTGGAAAACTGCAGGAATAGTTGCAGGTTCCTGGTTGTTGGTGTAAAAACTGAGGTTATTGTTTGGAGGTGAAACTGAAACTGCAGAGCTGCTGCTTCATGACTGAACCCTGTTTGTGATCTCCAGCTGGGTCTCTGCTGTTTTCTCCTCGTTCACTGGATTAATTAAATCCTCCGCTCGCTGATCCCGTTTCATTGTCCCCCGGCCGTCGACAGACCTCTCCATTCACCCAAAAAAACTCCGGAAAACAAACTCTGGAGCTGGGACTGAGTCTGAAACTGGAATCTGTGAGAGCTGCAGGGTTTGGTGCTTTCACAAGATAAAGATCCAGGAAAGTTTGACGAGATCGAGATGGAAGATAATCCCACTCTCCAAGTTTTAAAGTCAGGATCTCCTGAAGATGAATCAAACATTTTGATTAGAGAGGATTTAGGTTTCACTTTACTTTCTACGTGGGTTGCTTTTAAACAACAAAGACAAAATTAGGTTTCTCTGATAAAAACGATTGTGTGCTGATCTATCATGTAAACGGAAGTCCTTCACTATCAGTCAAAGAAAGTTTGTTTCAGAAAATTTAGCAACTTTTGATGATGAACCAGAAACTTTCAAACCCTAAAATGATGCAAAAGTGGAAATAAACCTCTTCCCTCTAAACTCGAGCTGCACTTTCACTGTAATAAACGACAACAACTTTAAAAAACAAAGGTTTTGCCGGGGTTGATTGTTTGTGAATGCTCAAGAGCCCACCATATGGTCAGAAGGCCCAGTAGTCAGAAAATATAAAGAGAAAATAGTCAGGAGGCCAGTTTGTCAGACAATCAGAGGTCCCATTAGTCAGAAAATTTAAAAGAAACATGAGTCAAAAGATATGTTTGCCAGAAAATCAAAGGGTCTTTTGGTCGGAGGGTTTGTAAGTCAGAAAAACAGAAGGCATGTTAGTCAAAAAGTCTGTTAAACAGAAAATCAGAGGACCTGGAAGTCTGCAGGTCAGATTGTTTATTAGTGTAAAGATACATAAGTTAGAAAATCATTGGACCTGTTGGTCGAAGCAATAGTGTGTCAGAAAGCCTGTTAGTCAGAAATCAGAGGGTCTGTTTGACTGAAAAGCCCATTCATCAGAGAGTCAGTTAGCCAGAAGTTCCATTAGATAGAAAACCAGCACACTCGTTATTCATAAGGTCAGTTAGTCAGAAAATCAGAGGACCTATAAGTTAGACAGTTAGTGGACCTGTTAATCAGAAAGTTAGAGTGTCAGAAGGTCTGTTAGTCAGAAATCAGAGGGTCTGTTTGACAGAAAGCTTATTTTTCTGGTCAGTTATTCTGCAGTTACATAAGACAGACGGTCGATTAGTCAGAAAACCAGAAGGCTCATTAGTCAGAAGTTCTGTTTTTCAGAAAATTAGTGGACCTGTTGGTCGAAGGGATAGAGTGTCAGAAGGCCTGTTAGTCAGAAATCAGAGGGTCTGTTTGACGGAAGCCCAATCATCCGAGGGTCAGATAGTCAGAAGTTCCATTATTTAGAAGGTCTGATAGTCAGAAAACCAGAAGGCTTGTTATTCATAAGGTCAGTTAGTCGGACAATCAGAGGACCTATTAGTCAGACAGTTAGTGGACCTGTTGGTCGAAGGGATAGTGTGTCAGAAGGCCTGTTAGCCAGAAATCAGAGGGTCTGTTTAACGGAAAGCCCATTCATCAGAGAGTCAGTTAGCCAGAAGTTCCATTAGATAGAAAACCAGCACACTCGTTATTCATAAGGTCAGTTAGTCAAGAAATCAGAGGACCTATTAGTCAGACAGTTAGTGGACCTGTTAATCAGAAAGTTAGAGTATCAGAGGGCCTGTTAGTCAGAAATCAGAGGGTCTGTTTGACAGAAGTTCCATTATTTAGAAGGTCTGATAGTCAGAAAACCAGATGGCTCATTAGTCAGAACTTCTGTAAGTCAGAAAATCAAAGGGGGCCTGTTAGTCAGAAAATTAGTGGACTTGCTGGTCAAAAGGTTTGTGTATTAGAAGGCCTGTTAGTCAGAAAATGAGAGGATCTGTTTGACAGAAAGCTTATTTTTTCTGGTTACGTTAGACAGAAGGTCGATTAGTCAGAAAACCAGAGGGCTCATTAGTCAGAAGTTCTGTAAGTCAGAAAATCAGTGGACCTGTTGGTCAAAGCGATAGTGTGTCAGAAGGCCTGTTAGTCAGAAATCAGAGGGTCTGTTTGACAGAAGGTCAGTTAGTGAGAAAATCATTTTAAATTCAAGAATTTCAACTAAATCCAGACAAATTTTCTGACTAACTGGCCTTCTGATTAAATGGTGGCTCTCTAATGTTTCCTAAAAGCCCCAAAAAGTTTATTCGTAAACTGATTTAAAGTCACAGAGACGATGATCTGTTTGCTGTCGACTGCACCTGAGGCCGAACTCTGACCTACTTTCTGTTTTCATGTTTTGTTGTTGTTGTTTTTGTTATAACAATAACAAATGAAACTTTCAGTATTTACCAACTCGTGCTTTGGTTTCCCTGACTCTTAAGTTTCAACTTTTCTATGTTCGATGTGAATTTAGGTCATGTGTTTATTTCCTGTTTGAAAGGCAGTTAAACTTTGTGTCATGCGGTTGATAACCTCGCTTTAAATTCTGGATTATTCTGGATTATTAAAAGGTTAAATCTGTAAAAAGTGAGATTGTTTCTGGTCTTCGGTTTCTAAACGCCGCTGTAGTCGGAGCTGAAGGAGCCGCGGGGCCACGCCAGGACACATAATCTGCTTCATTAATGCTCCCAGCCGACCATCAGCGCCGCGCTCCCACAGTCCTCTCTGGTTTCAGCCCCATCCGCCCGCCACCGCCACCACCACCGCCACCGCCGCCGCGCTCACCTGCAGCTGTACCTGCTCGCTCACTGAACTGCAACAGAAACGGTCAGGATGGAAACACGGCGGATACTTAAGCCGCACTTTTTCCCGTTTGACGTCCGCTCTTAAAGGTACAGTAACGCCACTAAACGGACCAAACATCAGAAATCCTTTAAATCCGTTAATTATTTTAAAAACGACACAGAAACAGCCAGTTTTTGTGAATCATACTGGTATTATGTCAAAGTCTTCCACGTTTACAGATCTTTTAATGGTTCACGTTTGTGAAGCGAAGCCTCAAGATTTGTTGTTGACTGAAGCGAGAAAAAGAGCGAATGAGGAGGAGAGATGGAAACGATTATAAACGAGCAGATGTTCAGCTGATTAGACGGA
>RPOG01007360.1:0-18713 GCA_008086565.1 Thalassoma bifasciatum
CTTTTTACACATATGCCATGAAATAATGTTTTGTTTTCATAAAATATCATTAATAGAGGATTAACACATAAACATATACTCTTAATGTCTCCACACACAGGTTTAGAGCACTAATGTACTAATGTAGGGATTTTTTTGAGGTCTCACTTGGTGTGGTTGATTAACGGGAGTCACTGTAATTTATTGGTTTCTTTGTCCACGTGCCAAACATCTGCTGTAAATAGTTTTTTTTGGTCAGAAGAATAAGCTGCAGTTCAATTATCTGACATCTCAGAACATCATTAGATGAAAGTACGTCAAATCCACGGCTCAACATTCCTCGTTTTATCATTACATTGCTGTTTATTTTGGCTTCGACTTCAAACATTTCATTCACGCTCATGTTAACTCAGTCGACCAAATTTCCACACGATGCTGTGTAGACAATCTCCGCGCAACACTGAGAGGGAAGGATTTTAAATCTATATTTATGTATTTTTCTTTTTTTTCTTTTTTTTGCTTTGTGTCATGTTGTATCAGTGTGACATGGATTGGTTAAAGCTTTGACTGTGTCAAATAATTAAATTTTTGGGTCCTCTGTTACTTTAACACGTGTATTTCAGACACTACTTTCCCCCCTCTGAGCTGTCCTGTCTCAGCCTGACTGATGCTGTGATCTTGTGCCTGTTTGCTGTCACAAAAGCGCACAAAATCAAAGTGCCTGTGGGACCATGAAGTGATCCGCTACGAGTGTGTGTTGTTTGTAAAGGCGACAAACGTGTTACTATAGTTTGCACTTTAGAGACACTTATACATGATATGCTTTCCTTTATTTATCCGCTGCAGTATGAAGCATCCGTGCTGTTTCTGAAGGATTAGTTAGTCTGTCGCACAATCTCTCTGTTGTAAATTACACACACGCATTTGGCTGCATCATTACCGTGGAAAATGAAAGAGGGTGTTTCAGGAGGAGAAGAAGGCAGTGGATACCTGTGTCAGTTTTGTGTTTGCTTATTGTGCCTGTGAATGAAGTGAAGGTCGTCTGTGTAAGCCAAAGCCTCTGTCAAATTTGTGAAACGCTGATCTATCATGTCGTTCCATTTCAAAAGCAATACGAAGTCAGAGGGACGACTGCTGGTGTCCCTTTGTGGATTAATGGATGAAATATTGATGATGAATAAAAGTTATTTTCTATTTACGCTGCCTCCTGTTCAGTCATGTTTCCACTGGATTTAAGAAATGCACTTGGATATGAAAGCGCACCATCATCAGTGAAGAAAAGATCTTTACCAGAGACAAAAAATCTTGACTTAAGTGCTGAATTTGTCTTTTGTATTTGTTTGTTGCATTTGTTTTGTATTTATGTGCTGCTACCAATGGCAACCAAATAGAACCTACAAGACTTACAAAAAAACATAAAAAACATAAAAAATGTGCACCACAAATGTAGAAAATTGGAACTAACTCAAATGGTGCAGTTCTGAAAATGAAGAAATACACTGCAAATAAATGTTAGAAAAAAATTTAAATTAACCCAAAAAACACAACCAAACATTGAAAGTCATAACAAAATACAGACACAAAGCTGAAATACAGAAAATGTTGCATAAAAAGTAAATGCAACTAGATTAAGTTGTGCACATAAAACGCAGTTTGTTCGTACTCGCATATCACTCCCTACTCTTGTTTAAAAAAAGCCCCAAAAAAAGGAATGAAAACAAAACATTTAAATCAACAGAACATTAAAAATACCACAAAATCTAGAATTAGAATTGAAATGTGGAACCTCATTGTGGCATAAATAAAGGAAGTGTCATGTTGTGGCTTGTCTTGTCTTGTTTTGTCTTGTCTTAACCTCTTAAGACCTGGCGTCCACATATGTGGACATCACATTTCTGCCTCTCAGACCCATGAAACTTCATTTTTTAAAACTTAAACCTTTTAGTCACATTTAGAGACTCTTCCAATGTCATTTTTTTGTGATAACACAACTTCACACCCATTTCAGTGAGAAAAAACACAACACAAAAACACAACTTCTTGTACAGAGACCAATTTTTTTTTTTTATCAATTAGGTCATACTTATCCTAAAAAGCAAAGATAAATAAAAAATGCACCCCAGAAAATCACTTGGGTCTTAAGAGGTTGATACAAAAGAAATGATGCAAAGACGGTTTTGACCTACATAACTGAAAAATGCACTTCAAATTCATTAAATGCATCAAAACAGGGTGGTGCATTTGAAAACACAACAAAAAAGGAATATACTGAAAATAGAAATCCACATCTCATATAAGAAAAATGCAGCAGAAACAAAGAAAATAGAAATGAATGGAAGACGTCTGGACATGTGCAGTTTGAGTGAGTTTGCTCTTCAAAAGTGTTTCCTGCATTGTCTGAGTTATTGTTTCCCGTCAGTAAAAGAGGGCTGGATCTTCTCTCTTGTTTGGTAGATTTAACGGAGAGGGTGGGCTGTCACTCTACCCACTTTTCCTCACACAGGGAGAAAGATGGCTGCTCTGCTGCTGCTGCTGCTGTTCACCATCGGAGCCTCGTTCTTTCCCTCCGAGGCTCAGGAGGCTTATGACAGACTTTCTGACGAATACAAGCAAGGTGTGGACCTGGCTTTGGAGAAGCTTCACTCTCACGCTGGGATCCAACATCATTTTCTCTTCTTCAAAAGTCTCCTGCAGTCGGACATTGAGGTTTGTGTACTTTTCAAATCAGTGTTTATCTTTGTCCTGCTGTGGGGATTTCCTGGGATTTACTGTGAGTAATATCCTTTGGGGAGGCTCTGTTTGCAAAAGAATCCCTTGGCTTTATCAGATTAAACTCTCAAATGCTGATAATCCTGTTTGTTTTTTATTCTCCAGCCTGGTTATGATGTGAAATTCATCTACCACCACTTTTACCTTAAAGCCACAACGTGTGAAAAAGGAGCAGTCAACTCCACAGGATGTCAGTTCAGGAACGACAGAGTGAGTTTGTTCAGGTGCTGAACAGAACTCAAAAATGTGGATCCTGTGAGTGAACGCCTGCTCTAACATGTCTGTGTTCTGTTTGTGTGCAGCCGCTGATCGACTGCGGAGTCTGCTACAAAACATACACAGGAAACATTGAACAGGAGCCAAAACCGTACATTCACTGCGTCCACAAGACGGCTCTCACAGAAGTAAGTTTGCTCACTTTCACCATGATGAAACCACAAAACCAACCTTTGAAAAGGGGTCAAAACAATTCTTCTTTTATTCTGAATTTCAGATAATTAAAGAGGCTCGAGTGAAGCACTGCAACAAGATGAATTACAACCGTGGAGCCATGACTCTTCTGACAGTGGTTGGTGAAAACTGAACACTGTGACTCACTTGGTCGTCAATGTGACTCCATTTTGTTTCATTTTAAAACTCCATTAAGATTCTGTCCTGAGTTTCTTTACCAGAGTTACATTTAAATACATTTTTTTGTGTTATTTTGTCACATCTTTCGTATTCTGTTGTCAACATCCATTCATATATGTTTTTAGTGTTTATATTGTTTCACAAAATATTCAATAAAGTTTAAATTTTGAACAAAAAAGTTTCAATTTTTCCATTTAAATACTCCCCACCAACCACTGTGACCTAATTTTGCTCATATTGCAATAGTCAGGAGAGTTTTTGAGTTCATTTTATTCCTTTTGTGTCCTACTTTTTTCATTTTCACACATCCCTGTTTTGTCCATTATTCATAGATGCTTTGAAATGAAATATCTAACAGTTATAGTAATTGAGAAACCATGAAAGCAAATCTAATATCACATTTCACATTAGGGCTGGGCAATTAATCGTAAATTAGATCAAATTGCTGCAATATTCTAATCACAGACAGTGCAATATTTCTATACCCTGAAATGTGTCAAAATATCAAATACAAAAGAAACAATTTAAGTGGTAAAAGGAGGAAACAACAGCAACAAAAATTGGCATAAAAATTGAGATAAAACCTTGAAATATTCAAAAGGTAGCACAATTGTCCAAAAGGGGCAAAAAAAGAGTGAAAAGTGACTAAAATGGTCAAAAAGCAACAAAAAATTAGCAAGAAAAACTTTTGGAGGAAACTTATAAAAATTCTGAAAGCAGCAGAAATGGTGGAAAAAAGTGAGAAACATCAGCAAAAGTGGTTAAAATGGCCAACGTCAACAAAAATGCCAGAAAGTTGTGATTAAACTTGAAAATACACTTTGTTGTAAAAATGGTCCAAAAGTGGCAAAAAAGAAGTGAAAAGTGACTAAAATGGACAAAAAGTCGTCAAAAGTTGTGGCCGTAGTGGGTTGTTGTTGTTTTTGTTGTTGTTGTTGTTGTGCTGTAATTAATGTAACCTGTTCATGACATGTTTGTCGTGAAGTGTGGGCCTCAAACACCTTGATCTGCTCATAGCTCCACTCCTGACAGACCCCCAGAGGGCTGGCCAATCAGAGGGGAGGGGGTCTGTGCAGCAGGAAGCCTTAAAGAGACAGTATTACTGACAACAGCTTAAAATGAGAATGAGGGTGCTCTGAAACATCAGGGATTTTTTTTTAACCATAAATCATGTAAAGCTACTACAGGGATACCAGAAGGACCAAATAAAGTCTGAAAAACACACAACACCCCCTTCTTTAGACAATACAACAGTTACCATGGTATTACTGCTCAGACAGTTACTCATTCATTGGGGCCTCTTTTCACATGAGTAGTTAGTTCATCAGAAACAAAGACTAATTTCCCGGAAGGGCAGACGGTCAAGCTATTGTTGTTGAAGGGATATTGTTAAGTGTTTGTAAGATCGAGAGGGCACTTTTCACTCTGTCCTAAATCCCACACCTTAAAATAACCAACATTACTTCTTTCTTATTCATTATTCATTACTGCCTGTGATATTCTACATTGCAATGTCTGAGTGAAGTTTCCAAACTGACAATACACAGACGCATAGAGCTTTTAACCACTTAACATCAACATAAACAGCACCATGAGTCAGACATTGGTCCAAAGTTCAGGTATTCACCCCAGTCTGTGTTGCTGCAACACTAACACTGCAAAAACTGAAATCTTAGCAAATTTCTAAATCTTATTTCCAGTAAAAATAATCTTTTTAGTCTCTTTATGAGCAACACACAACTGACAAGTCCAGAAACGCATCTTATTTGGGTTATTTAAGACAAAGATGATGTCTGAGTTGCTTGTAATAAGGAAAATTTCTGCCAATGGGGTGAGTCAATTTTCTCGTCACATTTCTTGAAAACACCACAATGCCTTATTACAAGAAACTTTCCTCGTACCCCATTGGCAGTTTTTTCACACAGTTTAAAACAATTCAGACATAATTTTTTACTTTAAGAACCTTAAAACAAAACACTTTTCTGGACTGGTCTGGTAAAGGTGGCTCATATTATGTCTAAAAGACATTATTGTACTAAAAATGAGACAAACTCTTGCTTAAATTTTAGTTTTTTGCAGTGTTACTTGGGTATGTAGCTCTTTGGACCTCTTGTGAACAAACAGCTTCAGCTACTCTCCAAATGAATCTGCACCAAGATTGGCACCATTTCCTCTAAGTGACCCACTTTCCTGTTTGTGCAAAGAGGAAATTGATGGAGCAGAAATGAAAGTTCACCCCCCCAGTCAACCCCATCACCGGCAGATGCTGGCAAAAGCCACATTTAAGCACGGTGAGCTCACTTCCAGGAATACGGATTACTTATCTTGACTTAAGGATGAGTGTAACTTCACTTCTTGCAAATGATGTAAATTTGTGGAAACTCCCTGAAGAGAGCAACAAGCTCCAATCTGCATCCCCCCCGGGGTTAAAACAGGAATCTGAAAGCTGAGCGGCAGACGTTTGATGGTCACCCACAGCTCACACAGCCTTAATAGGACTTGTTTTGCCTGTGAGTATTGATCCTGCTGAGAGAGGAGGGTGCTCACTGTTTGAACAGAGCTGCTCTTCTTCTGTTTCACACACTTGCAGTGAAAATGGCTGCTGGGTTGCTGTTGCTGGTTTGTGCTGCGGCTGTGCTGTACTCCGCTGAGGCCCAGGACTCTTTTACTGGGCTTCCTGATAACTACAAGAGCGGAGTGGATCTGGCTTTGACACAGCTGAACTCCCACGCCGGGGTGCAACATCATTTTCGCTTTTTGAGAAGCCTGGAGAAGTCAGACATCGAGGTAAAGTTGGATTCATGACTCAGATTTTGTTTCCTGACATTTAGGCACGCTAGTAAAAAACTAATAATTGTAACTTTAATGTACTTTCATCAGCCTGAATCTTCCAACTGAAACCTAAACTTTTGAAAACATGACAGAGGTTTTGTTCTGCCTCTTTCTTTACCGCAAATCTCCCTCTGCCTCTAGGAAAATGTGGCTCATGCTTGTTTGTACATCTGCTTAAAGGTCAATGACACTTTGATTCAACATGTTTTCAGGGGGATTGGCTTAACCAAAGAAAACTCAGATAAGGTGCAACTTCTGAGGAATGTTTGGCTTTGTGGGCGGGTTAGATAAACAGCTCTTTCTATCGAATCATTTCAGAACTTGTGAGATTCAATGAACTCCTTTGTCCTCTCATTTTGCAGGTCTTATGGTACCAATAGTAGCAGAGAGATGCACAAACTTTTTTGAGGGGCCGGGGATGGGGGTTTGCTATCCAAAAAGGGAATTAATCATGTTTTCACCAACTCAGGGTGCAATTTAGTGAGTTATTTTTCCACCCCAGGGGGCACTTGAGCATTTATTTCAACCCAATAAGGCTCAAGCATTTTTCCTATCAAGATGGCATGTGTTAGGGTTCATTGGAGGCAAAAATAGCACAATTTTGGCTCCAAGCAGCCGCTTTGGCATGCGTTTTCAGCCTACAAGTGGGTACTTGTGTTCTTGTTCCAACCATGAGGGCACTCTAACTCTCATTTTGGCTCCCAAGCAGGCACTTCGGTGTGAACTTTGGTCCACAAGAGGGCACTTTAGCGCATGTTTTGACTTTAGGCGTGACTTTAAGGTGTGGTTTGGTACTCAAAGGGCTCTCTAGTATACATTTTGGGTCCCATGCTTCCAAGAGGACACTTTATCTTCTGTTTTTCAACATTTGGGACACAAAAGGGGCCAGTCCCCCCTGTCCCCCCTACCTGTACACACCCCTGAATTGTAACCGCCAAGAGAGCCAAAAATCTTCAATTAAGGCACCTATGACTTCAGATTAAAGCTTTGATGGCTTTCCCACACACCAATGAATCCACATAGACTAATCAGAGGGTTTTTTACCATCTTTCGTTCTCTAACAGTCTGGGTTTGGTGTGAGCTACCTCTACCATCACTTCTACCTGAAACCCACCAGATGTGCCAAAGGAACAGCAGACTCCAGCCCTCAGAAATGCCCCTTCAGAAACGACAGAGTGAGTGTTCGTCAACAGCAGAGTAGATGTAGAGTGTTCAGAGCACAAACAGCATCCTCATGATTGTTTGTTTGTTTTTATCTCTCCAGCCTCTGATGGACTGTGCAGTTTGCTATAAGACCACAGACGACCAGATTGAGTTGAATCCCAAGCCGTATGTGCACTGCATCCAGAGACCGAGACTCACAGAGGTATTTTTACAAACACACAAATTCTGTTGATTTTTTTTAGCTTTTCAAAGAAAAAGAAAAATACCACTCTTTAGTAAACTATGCTCTTTTCTGCCACCTAATGTAACATTAGTGAATCCAGATTATGTCCTACCAGTGCTCATCTATCAAGCAGAGCAAACATAATCTGGCTCTTCAGTTTATTGAAAGACTCTCAAGTCTGAACAGATCACTGCAGAGTAACCGCTGCATGTGGGTTGGTATGAAAATTATCACAAACAGCTTAACCCATGTTTTAGCTTGTGCTCTATCACTTTCCTGTTTAGCTTCCGTCTGCTCTGACATTTTTCTTTTTTGAAAATCCAGCTCCAGCGTTCAACACCATTACAAAATAAACTCAAGGAATATTTTTCCTCAAAATTAGAAAAAACAAAACAGATCTTGAGTGTCACTGCCAAAGTTTTCCAGCTGTTGTAGTTTCATCAAAGTGACTTTAAGTCTACATGCCGTAAATGGATACCAGACCAGAGATACTGAGAAATAGCATTTAGAAATAAAATATACCAGTACCACCTAAAAAATCTTGTTTGTTGTCTGATTTCAGGAAATGAGGACGACTAGGATGGAGCACTGCAGAAAAATGAGTTACAACAGTGGAGCTCCCACACTGTTGGCTGTTCAGAGCTAAAACACGACTGTTAAAGGAACGAAAATCATATTCTTCATAACATAAGAGGAAAATAATCCACACTTTTTATTTGTAGTCAGCCAATTTTGTTTAATTTCGACATTTACGCTTTTGAGGACGTTTTTATTCCTTTCAGGCATCACTTGTAGGAAATCTTTTAATAAATGCATCTGTTTGTTTGCACACAACGCTGACGCTATTAAAAACTACAGATGAAATCTCCTTTAGTTCAACTCTGCTTAGATAAATGTCAGCCTTTTGTATTCCTGTAAGTTGCTGTATTCCTGGTGTGTAATGAAAAAAATAAAAACGCTGTTATGCAACTTGGGTTCATTATTGTTGTTGTGTGTGGACTTGTTCAGATTCTTTGCTGCCTAAAGATTTCCCCGAGCATATCCGACCCCACAAACAAACACACCCTCTCTAATCAGAGGTAAAAGTCCGGGCAAGCAGCTTCAGTATAACAAAAAAAATGCAAGAAACCAAACCTTAACCAGGACATTGAAGTGGTTTAAATTGCAGTAATTATAAAGAAAGTTATACTAAAATCATTGCTGGAGTGTTAGCATAACCTTTTTAAAGTTGTTAGCAGATTCTCTGATGTGATAAGCCAATAAAGTCATGAGAAAAAAGACTGCAGGATGGTTCGTACAAAAATATGCAACACACACACAACTTACTGCATTGATGTCCAGTCTGAACTTTGACATTCGACCGGAGCTCTTTTTGGCAGCTGGACACAGGAAATGAAGCTGTTAGAGACTTCCACTGTAAACCCAGCTGAGTCCACATGTGGTTTCCCTTTCATTAAGCTGGAAAATACAGCAACACATGGGAATGTCATTCTTTTTCCAGTTTATCTAGGATAGCATCCATTTAGCATTTTATTCACACTTTGTCAAACTGTACATGTGACAGGATCTGTAAGATAGGGGATCTTTTCTTCTGGATAATAGATGTGTTTGTGCCAAAAAATATACAGTTTATGTAATGTTACAGATAAAAATGAGCCCCAGGATGTGTAACTGTATCGCGGTTTATGCTTTGGTTCATAGTGTCTCCTCCACATTGTTTTTACATCCTGAGTTAAAATGTGTTTTTAACTGGTGTATTATGTGTTCAAATTAAACAGCTTGAAGGGGAGGCTAAATCTTGAAATAATTTTTATTTTGAATAAGTTTTTGTGACAAAAAATACTCCAGCTCCTATTTTTAGCTGGTTATTTTTAATGTAAGTCCATGTGAAACCTTTTTATGACAAGGTTCCTTATCTACCATGTCGAAATCTAAGAATTTAAATCTTGGCAAGTTCTGAATAAGTTTGCAGATTGTAGAACTGCATTCCCAAAAGTTGTTTGGGAGGTCATGCCTTCAGTTATCACTTTCCTCTCCTTTGTAATCATCCCCAGGAGGCAGACACATTCTCTGCTTTGAAGAGCTGGCTTGAAACTTTATTTTTTATTTTTTATTTTTAACAAAGCCCATAGTCAGAGCTGTCTTAGGCTTTGACCAGTTCTTGGTTGTGTTGCTTTAAGCTTAGACTTGAGACTTGTGCACAAACCGAGTGGAGGCAAGTCAAATCTTGTTTCTGCTCATGGTATTTTATTTTGTACATCACTTGATGCTGTTTTAGACTTTTTTACTACATTTTAGAAATATTTAGATTTTGTGGGGTGTGTGTGTCCGCTTCATGTAGGTTGGTGTGAACATTATCACCGTGTCTTAGTCTTTAGCCTATGTCTTAGCCTGTCGCTCATGTTTTAGCCTTTAGCTCGTGCTCTAGCGCTCTCCTGTTTAGCTTTCTTCTGCTCTGCTGTCCCTTTTCTATCAGACAGTCCATCTCCTGTTGCCACTAATACCCTCATACCACAAAACAAATCACAGAAACTTTTTTTCTAAGAGAAAAATACAGATCTCTCTACTCACCGCTTCGTTGGTGTTGCCATGGAGACTTTAGCGCTCAGTCCAACCAGTTCAATCCTGGAAGCTAGGAATCAGCATTTAGAAATTATCTATTTTTGCACTGATAATCTCATTTTAAACTGGATATAATGATCAGGCATATATCTGGATATCAGAATTTCTCATGGTCACTTAGTCCTCACAGTCCCATTTCAAGACAAAACTTATGTCAATAAACTAGAAACCCTCTCAAGCCAAACCCGTTGATCGTAATTTTAATTTTCTCTTATTATCTACTGTCCAAATTGAGTCGTATTTGTTCGTATTTTCGATTTGAAACCAACTTTTTCATTCCCTGCTACTACAAACCGCGGTGAACTTGGTTTTAGGTTGGATATTCGACGGACATTCAGTACCGACGAACCGCTGCAATCTCACGCTTCAAACCCCGGAATGGCAGCAGTAGAGCGGGTTAGTCCACTGAGAAGCCCCGCTGTCAAGAGTCGGTTTTGAAAACAAGGGACCGTCAATATATTACCAATAGGCTCCTCAAGGAGACATTTCTTTCTTCAATAGCTTCCATGTCATGTGATCAATATTCCTGAAAATGATCTTGTAAAATAGAAGTGACTCTGTACTACAAGACACACCACTTTTCATCTCTAATTTATACTGCAAAAAAATAATGGTTGGATTTAAATCCAAATTTAAACTGTTTTCTTCATTAGCTTCCATGTCATGTGACCAATTGTCTTGAAAAAAAGCAGTGACCAAGAACAATCAGACACACCACTTTTAATTTCAAGTTTGTACTGCNGTGACCAAATTTGCTGAAAGTGATTTCAAAAAATAGCCTGGAATCTGAATTTACTGACACACCACTTTTGATTTCAGATTTGCACTTCAAAAAATTTACGGTAGATTTAATTGACAAATTTCACTTCTTTCTTCAATAGCTTCCATGTCATGTGATCAATATTCCTGAAAATGATCTTGTAAAATAGAAGTGACTCTGTACTACAAGACACACCACTTTTCATCTCTAATTTATACTGCAAAAAAATAATGGTTGGATTTAAATCCAAATTTAAACTGTTTTCTTCATTAGCTTCCATGTCATGTGACCAATTGTCTTGAAAAAAAACAGTGACCAAGAAAAATCAGACACATCACTTTTAATTTCAAGTTTGTACTGCAAAAAATTAATGGTCAATTTTATTAAATAATTTCAACTTTTTTCTTCAATAGCTTTCACGTCATGTGACCAAATTTCCTGAAAGTGATCTTGAAAAATAGCAGAGACTCTGAACAATCAGACACACCACATTTTATCTCTAATATGAACTCCAAAAAATAAAATGGTTGAATTTAAATCCTCAATTTAACTGGTTTCTTCAATAGAAATCAAAAATTTTAATAATAGCCTAGTATCTGTATGAAGTGACACCACTTTTGATTTCAGATTTGCACTTCAAAAAATTTATTGTAGATTTAATTGACAAATATCAACTCTTGTCTTCAATAGCTTCTATGTCATGTGACCGATTTTTCTGAAAGTGATTTCAAAAAATAGCCTAGTATCAGTACGAACTGACACACCACTTTTGATTTCGAATTTGCACTTCAAAAAATTTATTGTAGATATAATTGACAAATATCAACTCTTTTCTTCAATAGCTCCCATGTCATGTGAACGATTTTTCTGAAAGTGATTTCTAAAAATAGCCTAGTATCAGTACGAACTGACACACCACTTTTGATTTCGAATTTGCACTTCAAAAAATTTATTGTAGATATAATTGACAAATATCAACTCTTTTCTTCAATAGCTCCCATGTCATGTGACCGATTTTTCTGAAAGTGATTTAAAAAAATAGCCTATTATCTGTACTAACTGACACACCACTTTTGATTTCGAATTTGCACTTCAAAAAATTTTAGGGAGATTTTATTGACAAATTTCAACTCTTTTGGTCAATAGCTCCCATGTCATGTGACCAAATTTGCTGAAAGTGATTTCTAAAAATAGCCTAGTATCTGTACTAACTGACACACCACTTTTGATTTCAGATTTTCACTTCAAAAAATTTACGGTAGATTTTATTGACATATTTCAACTGTTTTGGTCAATAGCTCTCATGTCATGTGACTGATTTTGCTGAAAGTGATTTCAAAAAATAGCCTATTCTCTGTACTAACTGACACACCACTNATTTTAGGGAGATTTTATTGACAAATTTCAACTCTTTTGGTCAATAGCTCCCATGTCATGTGACCAAATTTGCTGAAAGTGATTTCTAAAAATAGCCTAGTATCTGTACTAACTGACACACCACTTTTGATTTCAGATTTTCACTTCAAAAAATTTACGGTAGATTTTATTGACATATTTCAACTGTTTTGGTCAATAGCTCTCATGTCATGTGACTGATTTTGCTGAAAGTGATTTCAAAAAATAGCCTATTCTCTGTACTAACTGACACACCACTTTTGATTTCGAATTTGCACTTCAAAATATTTAACGGTAGATTTTATTGACAAATTTCACCTCTTTTCTTCAATAGCTTCCATGTCATGTGACCAAATTTGCTGAAAGTGATTTCAAAAAATAGCCTGGAATCTGAATTTACTGACACACCACTTTTGATTTCAGATTTGCACTTCAAAAAATTTACGGTAGATTTAATTGACAAATTTCACTTCTTTCTTCAATAGCTTCCATGTCATGTGACCAAATTTGCTGAAAGTGATTTCAAAAAATAGCCTAGTATCTGTACTTACTGACACACCACTTTTGATTTCAGATTTGTACTTCAAAAAATTTACGGTCGATTTTATTGACAAATTTCAACTCTTTTCTTCAATAGCTTCCATGTCATGTGACCAATTTTGCTGAGAGTGATCTTGAAAAATAGCAGTTATATGTATTACACCAGGGTGATGGACACCAGGGAGTATGAAAAGATAAAGGAAAAGAATGTGATGTGCCCCTTGTGCAAATGAAGAATCTTTCAAGTACAACTTTTCAAGCTATTTGTGAAGTACAGATTTTTCGAAGGATGAAGGTAACAATTCCTGTCATTTGAAGATGAAATCGAACTTAATTTGTTGAGAAGAAATAGCGTTCCCAGACACCTGGTCACATGGAAGCCATTGAAATAGTCAAAATGCAGATTTCAATTGGAATGAAAAATTTTTTAGCTGTGACTTGTTTTTTCTAGTCCCTACTATGTTTCAGGATCATTGTAAGGGTGATTGGTCACACAACATGAAAGCTATTGAGAAAAACAGTTGAAATTTGGCTTAAAAATGTACCGTATATTTTTTGGAGTGCAACTACTGTATCAAAAGTGGTGTGTCTTATAGTTCAGAGTTACTGCTATACATCAGGAACTGTTAAGGTCAATTGGTTAAATATCATGAAAGCTATTGAATCAAACTGTTTAAATTTGGCTTTATAATGTACCGTAAATTTTTTGGAATACATTTAGTTGACAATAGGTGGTGTTTCTAAGTGTTCAGAGTCACTACTAGTTATCAGGAACTGTTAAGGTCAATTGGTCAAATACCATGAAGGCTATTGAATAAAACATTTGAAATTTTACTGAAAAATTAACATAAATTTTTTGGAGAACAATTACTGTATGAAAAGTGGTGTGTCTTATAGTTCAGAGTCACTGCTATATATCAGGAACTGTTGAGGTCAATTGGACAAATAACATGAAAACTATTGAATGAAACAGTTGAAATTTAGCTTTAAAGTGTACCGTTAATACTGGATAAAATGTGGTTTGTCTTATTGTTCAGAGTCACTGCTATTTTACAGTATCATTTTTAGGATATTTGTTGATATTACATGGAAGATTTGGAAGAAAACTGTTAAGATTTGGCATTTAAATTCATTTCAATAATATTAGAGTACAAATTGGAGATGAAAGTTGGTGTGTTTTACTCTACAGAGTCACTGCTGTTTGTCAGAATCGATTTTTGGTGTTTGTTTACATGACATGGAAGCTAATGAAGAAAAGAGTTGAAATGTGTCAATAAAATTTGCCTTAAATTTTTTGAAGTGCAAATCTGAAATCAAAAGTGGTGTGTCAGTTAGTACAGATAATAGGCTATTTTTAGAAATCACTTTCAGCAAATTTGGTCACATGACATGGAAGCTATTGAAGAAAAGAGTTGAAATTTGTCAATTAAATCTACCGTAAATTTTTTGAAGTGCAAATCTGAAATCAAAAGTGGTGTGTCAGTAAATTCAGATTCCAGGCTATTTTTAGAAATCACTTTCAGCAAATTTGGTCACATGACATGGAAGCTATTGACCAAAAGAGTTGAAATTTGTCAATAAAATCCCACAAAAAATTTTTGAAGTGCAAATTCGAAATCAAAAGTGGTGTGTCAGTTAGTACAGATAATAGGCTATTTTTAGAAATCACTTTCAGCAAATTTGGTCACATGACATGGAAGCTATTGACCAAAAGAGTTGAAATTTGTCAATAAAATCCCACAAAAATTTTTTGAAGTGCAAATTCGAAATCAAAAGTGGTGTGTCAGTTAGTACAGATACTAGGCTATTTTTCGAAATCACTTTCAGAAAAATCGTTCACATGACATAGAAGCTATTGAAGACAAGAGTTGATATTTGTCAATTATATCTACAATAAATTTTTTGAAGTGCAAATTCGAAATCAAAAGTGGTGTGTCAGTTAGTACGGAGAATAGGCTATGTTTTGAAATCATTTTCAGCAAAATCAGTCACATGACATGGGAGCTATTGACCAAAACAGTTGAAAAATGTTAATAAAATCTACCGAAAATTTTTTGAAGTGCAAATCTGAAATCAAAAGTGGTGTGTCAGTTAGTACAGAAACTAAGCTATTTTTCAAAATCTATTTCAGCAAATTTGGTCACATGACATGGAAGCTATTGAAGAAAAGAGTTGAATGTCAATAAGATTTGTTTTTAATTTTTTGAAGTGCAAATCTGAAATCAAAAGTGGTGTGTCAGTTAGTACAGATACTAGGCTATATTTCAAAATCTATTTCAGTAAATTTGGTCACATGACATGGAAGCTATAGAAGAAAACAGTTGAAATTTGTCAATAAAATCGACCGTAAATTTTTTGAAGTGAAAATCTGAAATCAAAAGTGGTGTTTCAGTAAGTACAGATACTAGGCTATTTTTAGAAATCACTTTCAGCAAATTTGGTCACATGACATGGAAGCTATTGAAGAAAAGAGTTGAAATTTGTCAATTAAATCTACCGTAAATTTTTTGAAGTGCAAATCTGAAATCAAAAGTGGTGTGTCAGTTAGTACAGATACTAGGCTATGTTTTGAAATCATTTTCAGCAAAATCAGTCACATGACATGGGAGCTATTGACCAAAAGAGTTGAAATTTGTCAATTAAATCTACAGTAATTTTTTTGAAGTGTAAATCTGAAATCAAAAGTGGTGTGTCAGTTAGTACAGATAATAGGCTATTTTTAGAAATCACTTTCAGCAAATTTGGTCACATGACATGGAAGCTATTGAAGAAAAGAGTTGAAATTTGTCAATTAAGTCTACCGTTAAATTTTTTGAAGTGTAAATCTGAAATCAAAAGTGGTGTGTCAGTTAGTACAGATAATAGGCTATTTTTAGAAATCACTTTCAGCAAATTTGGTCACATGACATGGAAGCTATTGAAGAAAAGAGTTGAAATTTGTCAATTAAATCTACCGTAAATTTTTTGAAGTGCAAATTCGAAATCAAAAGTGGTGTGTCAGTTAGTACAGATACTAGGCTATGTTTTGAAATCATTTTCAGCAAATTTGGTCACATGACATGGAAGCTATTGAAGAAAGAAGTGAAATTTGTCAATTAAATCTACCGTAAATTTTTTGAAGTGCAAATCTGAAATCAAAAGTGGTGTGTCAGTAAAGTCAGGTTCCAGGCTATTTTTTGAAATCACTTTCAGCAAATTTGGTCACATGACATGGAAGCTATTGAAGAAAAGAGTTGAAATTTGTCAATTAAGTCTACCGTTAAATTTTTTGAAGTGCAAATTCGAAATCAAAAGTGGTGTGTCAGTTAGTACAGATACTAGGCTATTTTTTGAAATCACTTTCAGCAAAATCGGTCACATGACATAGAAGCTATTGAAGACAAGAGTTGATATTTGTCAATTAAATCTACAATACATTTTTTGAAGTGCAAATCTGAAATCGAAAGTGGTGTCACTTCATACAGATACAAGGCTATTATTAAAATTTTTGATTAGCTATTGAAGAAACCAGTTAAATTTAGGATTTAAATTCAACCATTTTATTTTTTGGAGTTCATATTAGAGATAAAATGTGGTGTGTCTGATTGTTCAGAGTCTCTGCTATTTTTCAAGATCACTTTCAGGAAATTTGGTCACATGACGTGAAAGCTATTGAAGAAAAAAGTTGAAATTATTTAACAAAATTGACCATTAATTTTTTGCAGTACAAACCTGAAATTAAAAGTGATGTGTCTGATTTTTCTTGGTCACTGCTTTTTTTCAAGATAATTGGTCACATGACATGGAAGCTAATGAAGAAAACAGTTTAAATTTGGATTTAAATCCAACCATTATTTTTTTGCAGTATAAATTAGAGATGAAAAGTGGACACAGAACATCATGTCTCAGTGAAGATAAAATGTTCTAGTAAAAGTCCTTATAACTAGTATACTGTACCTTCGATAACTTCTTTCTTTACAGAGGAAGAGGAGCCTATTGGTAATATATTGACGGTCCCTTGTTTTCAAAACCGACTCTTGACAGCGGGGCTTCTCAGTGGACTAACCCGCTCTACTGCTGCCATTCCGGGGTTTGAAGCGTGAGATTGCAGCGGTTCGTCGGTACTGAATGTCCGTCGAATATCCAACCTAAAACCAAGTTCACCGCGGTCTACTACCAACGTCGCTGGTGTTTCGGTGTAAAATGTGACCCTGTTGAGTGGTGACGATCACCGGACACTCAGTGACGCGTTCGGCGGAAGGTCGCCGGTTAGCGCGGTCGCTCTGAACTCCACAACACCAGTAGCTTTGTAACGGTCGTACAAAGCTGTCAAAACTCGACGAAAGTTGGCTCTACGGTGTAGTATCGCTTTTGAAAACCAACCACGAAACAACCAGACATTTTAATACAGCTTGTAGCTTTAATTCGGAGTTTAAAGAACCCTAACTCATCTGAATGAATGAAGCTAAATGCTGCCTCTGTTGCTAAGAAGTATCTCTATGGTGATGCAGGTTGTGAAGGAGTTTGTAAGTCAGGTCACATTGCAGCCTGTCAGTTGTTTGATTTAGAAAGTGGATTAATGTGATAATAAGGCTGGGTTTAGTCTTCATGTCATACTGTTAAGACTCATGCACATTCCTCTTCAGTGTGCATCCTATACTTGGATGCAGAGACTGGTACACACTGTACAGGGGATTTTTGCTTCCCTGTTACATAATGAAGACACTCCTTGAAATGGGGGTGTGCAGTTATAACAAAACTTTCAGGCCTGTTATCAACTTTAATACTGACATTTGAGGTTTGCCAAAGTTTATATAATACCTTTATCTTTCTCAAGCCACGTCCTTTCATGACTTATGACTGGTTCCAACATGTACATCAATTATCTTGAGGGATGGAGTTACTTCCTAGAGTATGTTCAAAGCTGGTGCAGAACTTTTTTGTGCACACAATGAGGTGTAATTCTCTCATTCATGTATCAAAATATTTTTCATGTGTTTGCACTGATCTCCAGCTGAATTCATCATGATGTAATGATTCAGTGTTTCGGGGGGTTCTGCCGTTTTGGATCCAGTAACTGGAACATTCAGTTCCAGATGAAAACAAAGAGACACTCCCCTCTCCGAACCCCCTTTTTGCTCCCCTCCTCCAACTGAGAGAAGGTATAAAAAAAAAGGAGTGACTTGTGGCTGTTGCCATTCCCTCTGCTTCTGTCTGACTGAAGTTGGATGCTCAAGCCTGTAAGTAGATTTTACAACTAATGCATGGCTCCAAAGCTTATCATGTAAAAACAGTTTAATGCATGGGATTTTCTTTGCAGCGTAGTGATAACTTTTCTAATATACGAAAGTTGCATGAAAAAAACGGAGGTTAAGTGACTTTTTTTAAGAATTTCTGTAACCTTTAAATAGGGTTTAAAGACACAAGTTTTCTGTTAAGTGTCTCTTTTTGTATTTAAAATGGATAAAGCATCTATATTTTTGAATGTTGCAGAATCATGAGCAGAAACTACTTGTCCAAAAATGACGAGCTCCGCAGAGGAGACTACCTGATGTCCAATAATGGGGAGTGGAAAGCTATTTTCCAGGTGAGAAATACCCCCAAAGAAACTCATATAACGTTGTAAATACATATATACTAAAATGTTTTTTTGGATCATGAGGGACATAAAGTGTTTTGAATAGAGATGGTTTGTCCACTTGCAGGAGGATGGCAACTTTGTCGTCTACGGCTGGTCCCCCGTGTGGTCCTCTGACACCGCAGGGACGGACGCCACACGCCTCTGCATGCAGGCTGACTGTAACCTGGTCATGTACAACA
>RPOG01007361.1:0-18706 GCA_008086565.1 Thalassoma bifasciatum
GACCAAGTGGAAAAGTTTGTAGATTTCTCTGAAATACTGATAAAAAAGGTTTTTTCACTTCATTGGTGACTGGAACAATTTCCATGTCAGGTGGTACAACCAATGTAATAATGTGAAATGTTATTTTAACATCAAATTATTTATCTTATTCACAAATAAAAGAACTGAAACACACAAAATGTGTGGATAAGACAAATTCACCCGGGAAGTTTCTTGAAATTAGAAAGATGTCTTAAAACAAGAATCTTTTATCTTATCCCATTGGCAGATTTTTTTTACTTGTTACAAGCAATCGATGCCTCATTTTTGTCTTTAAAAAACTTGAAATGAGACATTTTTATGACCTGGTCTAGTAAATGTGGCTCAAATCAAGAATAGTAAGACAAGTTTTACTAAAAATAAGACATAATGACTTGCTTAGATTTCAGTTTTTGCAGTGTAGTGGTTGAGTGGAGCCATTTATTAACAAAAACTGTGTTCATAAAAGGTCAGTGAGTTTCTGAGCTCCCGACAGACGTTTACATCTTTTATCCAGTGCTGCACTGACATTTCTGGATTCTACGTCACAGGGAAAGCAAAAAGATGAAAAGGATGCCAATTAGCCGTGTTCAAACTCTAATTAAGAAGCAGAAAATGAGGAATTCTGTTGAAACCAAACCACAGTCAAGTAGACTAACAAACATTTCAGCTACAACTGACAGGAAAATTGTTCTGGATGCAAAGAAAAATCAACAAATAACTTCAGCTGAAATACAGGACTCTATGAAAGAATGTGGTCTGGCTGTTTAAAGATGCACAATAAGGAGGCACTTGAGAAAATTGGGCTGCAAGTACTTCGCTTAATATACGCCAAACAGCACAGAGACAAGCCTCAAAACTTCTGGAACAAAGTCATTTGGAGTGATGAGGGCAAAAGTGAACTTTTTGTCCTCAACCATAAACATTGTTCCATTTGGAGAGGAGTCAACAAGGCCTATGATGAAAGGTCCACCATTCCTACTGTGAAACACGGAGGTGGATCACTGATGTTTTGGGGATGTGTGAGCTACAAAGGCTCAGGAAACTTGGTCCAAACTGATGAATGAAGGATGAATGCAGCATGTTATCAGAAAATACTGGAGGAAAATTTACACTCATCAGCCCAGAAGCTGCACATGAGACGTACTTGGACGTTCACACGTGACAATGATCCAAAACACAAGGACAAGTGGGCCTGCCATTGGCTACAGCAGAAGAAAGTGAAGGTTCTGGAGTGGCCATCTCAGTCTCCTGACCTCAAACCTGCAGTTCATGCAAGAATTTACAGGAACTGGAGGCTTTTTGCCAAGAAGAATGGTCAGTTTTACCATCTGAGAAAATAAAGACCCTCATCCACAACGAGCACAAAAGACTTCAAGCTGTCATTGATGTTAAAGGGGGAAAGTTGGGAGTGACACACAGCAAATGGTTGTGGCTTTTGGACCATTTTGCCTCCCCATAAGTAAACGCTGGAGTCTATTTTTAGCTGCAGATTAATACTGATGCATTGGTTTAGAGAGTATTTGCAGCAGCAGGAGGATGTATGTGTGATTAAGTCCAAACGAGCAGCAGTTTTGTGCGTTCAGGAGCACGAATTCGATGTGTTTTTGTCCTGAGATTTGTCAATAACAAGAAAACATCCAAACACCAGCAGAGTGATCCTTCAAGACAAAGTCCTGGGTAATTTTCAGCGACATTTCTTAATTTAGCTCCGCACTCCGCCCAAGAAACCCAAATACCATCATAATGCTGGCTCATAAACACACCCACGGAGCCGCTTGTGTTGGTTAGTGACACGGTGCTGGATGAGCGCGCTGCGTGAGGAATGCAGTCTGAGGAGGCAGATTACTCACAGCACAACAGAGGAGAAAGAGAGAGAGAGAGAGAGAGAGTCTGTGAGAGAGAGTGAATACTGCATAACGTGATCAAAAAGCAGGCGTAGTGTAGTGTAATTTAATCCGAAATCACAGGACCGGGCTGAGCTTTGCACATGCTTTTACTAACTGCTGGATATTTGTGTTTTCTTCTGTCTCCACACTTTCTCCTGTGGCTGAGTCAGAAATGTCTCCAACTCTCTCTCTTACCATGTTTGCAAAGCTGCTTTCTACAGTGGAGGAAAGGTGTCAGATCATTTGCAAAATACACAACACAACTGAAATACCATTGACTGTATATAGAATGGACAGCGTGCTCCCGCCTGTCACCGTTCTACGATTATAAAGCCAAGAGTTTCTCTAGCCTATTGTGCAGCCAGAGTCTGCGCAGTAGAGAATTTAGGTGGAGCCAAGTAAAAAATAGAAATAAAAATATTTATTTCTTCTTCGTCAGAAGGTTTAGTCTCCTTTTGGCTCTTTCCTGAAGTTTCTTATATCCTCGATAAAAACTACTCACGAACAGCAGCTGTCAACTATCGTAAAGCGAAACTTATATCGCGGTTTTTAACGTCCAATAACTAATAAGAAACTAACTTCTCAGGAAAAAAAACACCCGAACACCATGCAGCCAGATGACATCATCATACCACCTTAGCGTAAAGATGAGAGAAACGTTTCTACGAGGTATCGTAATTTTTTAAAGTTTTCCCGGCTCATATCTGGAATACATGGGGAGGCGGGGCTTATGACCTATACTGCAGCCAGACACCAGGGGGCGGGGCATCTGCTGGAGGCTTCAGTTTGAGCCGAACGTCGTTACGTCCACTCATTATACAGTCTATTTGACATACAGCCAAGATATAAGTCAACAATTTGTGGTTTTTGTCATGGACGGTAATCCTGTTAGACAAGTCTACTTAAAAGAATCAGGAGTGAGTAAAAAATGACAGACCCTTGAATCTTTCATCCAGTGCTGCACTGACTTTTCTGTATTCTGAGTCATGAGGAAAGCATAAGAATTGCGTGAAAAGGTAATCTAACTATGTAAAAAATAGAATAGGAGTATAAAAGATATCTGAGGAATTGAGGATGCCAATAAGCAGAGTTCAAACTCTAATGAAAAAGGGGAAAATGAGGGATTCTGTTGAAACCAAACCACGGTCAGGTAGAGCGACAAAAGTTTCAGCCACAACTGCCAGGAAAATTGTTCTGGATGCAAAGAAAAACCCTGAAAATAACTTCATCTGAAATACAGGACTCTCTAAAAAAATGTGGTCTGGCTGTTTCAAGATGCACAATAAGGAGGCACTTGAGGAAAATGGGCTGCATGGTTGAGCTGCCAAAAGAAAGTCTTTACTCCTCTGGCTGAGTTAGAAATGTCTCTAACTTTCTCTCTAACAATGGTTTTTCAAAGCTGCTATCAACAGTGGCCGGTAGGTGTCATATCAAAAGTAGCAAGAGTAAGTAGAAGATGTTTTAATTAAATAATTTATTAAATATAAGGCGATACAGTGCAAAACAAAACTGTACAAATTCATTGTCAAAAATCACAGCCTTAACACTGTGACAGATTTTATGATTTATAACTCCCTGACTTCCTGGAGTGAGCAAGAAAAACATTTGTTTAGATGTAATCAAATAAAAAAAAAAACTTTGTCGTCTGTAATGATGCTGCCTTAAAATAACAAAAACAGTAACATGAAAGACTCCATGTTGCTCATTTAATTCTTATTATATCTAGCTGAATAGCATCAACTTTCTCCAGAGGGTAAATATTTCATTCTGTCTTTGCTCATCGGTTAGAAGTAAAACCTGTGTTTGTGAATTGATGTGGTGTTTTAGGCTGATTTGCATAAAAAGGGCATATTTTGCTGCAAATGAATGAATAATGGCTCATTCAAATGTATGCAAACCAAACTGGGCTCAGCACTTCACTGCGGAGTGTGTTAAAGGACGAGTCTCTGGCTTTGTAGAGTGAAAAGCTGTGTAATCATTTTGTGAATCAATCTATAAGAATTTGAAATTGCTTCTATTAAAGGCCTGATACCATTTCTAAGTCAAGATCTTTGTTTTTATTGGAGGATTATTGATGGTAGAAATCTTTGATAGTGGTTTGATAGTCTACACCTGCTCTGCACGTTAAACCATAAACAGTTTAACCGACGGGTGCAGTCTCTGTGATGTCATCCATCTGTTTTTATATCAGAGTTTTGAAGGTGAGTCAACACTGGAAATGGGTCAAGTGATGAGTCTCCACTCTCATTTCATAATTGCTCCCTAAATCACCGTAACTCCTCAACCATTTGGGCGAACAAGAAAATTCAAACAGTTTACAGTGATATCAGGGGTATTACGGTATTCCATAAGAATCCATGTGTCCTGCCGTCATTACCGTAACTCTTGGATTATTTGGGCAAGCGGAAATTTCCAAACAGTTTCTAGAAATAGAGAAAATTAGCTCTCTGGGTTTGATTTCTATCTTTTTTCACCTCCTAAGACTCTGCATCTTCATTAATGGACATTACAGACGCTTGAAAGTTAATTTTTTAAGCCACATTTAGGGACACTGCCCAAATTGCAAGGAGAAATAAAAAAGTCATACCAAACAAAAGTAGGGCTGAATGATTTATCGTTTTCTGATCGAAACCGCAATTTCAAACATCGTGATCATGCGATCGCTAAAGCTGTGATTTATTTATTTATTTTTTGCTCCTGACTGACCCAGGATCTGTTGTTTCACCTGTTTCACACACCTGTCTTTGAGTGTGAGACTGTTGGAAAAATCCTTTTTTCCTTGGGATTGTTGAATTTTGTTTTTAATTGTTTTGTATTTTATTTTATTTAACTTGACACAATTAAGGATATTTTGAACTGCATTATTTTTAAAAGTTAGGAGTCAAAGATAGCTCTTTTTGTTTTTCAGTTTTTAAAACTCAAAATACAATTTAAAAAGTCCGGTTTAGAAATAACAAGAATTGGTGTCGGACTCAGGGTTTTGAGAAAAGTCCAAATTTGACGATTTATCTAAAAATCGGCTTTTAAATATATATATTTTGCCTTTTATCCTTTAATCTTGTATTAATTTCATATCATTTTGACTTAAATCTTTGAATTTTGACTTTTTATATCAAAATTTCAACTTTTCATCTCAAAAATTGCCTATAGTTATTTATATTAAAATTATTTTAAAATCTTAGACTTTTATCATCTTTAAATTTTGACCTTTAATGAGAAAGTATGGACTTTTTTCACATAATGTTAAATTGATTCCTTAAACTATAACAGTTATTGACTTTTTGACTCAGAATTTTGTCTTTATTTCTCAAAATTTCCACTTTTCATATCAAAATAATGACCATTTATCTCAAAGTCGTAAACAATTCTTACCTTCAGTTTTCATTTTCATCCTCACATTAGAGTAAAAAGCTTTTGATGTTTCAATGGTTTGATGTAATTTTCTGTCAAGTTTGTAAATGTTACTGTACATTGTGAAAACTTCACTAAAGTTTGATTTAAAGAAAATAGTGAATCGAATTGAAATCTGCCAGAAAAATCGCAATGAGATCTTTTTCTAAAATGGTTCAGCCCTAAGCAAAACTTCAGGTCTCAGGTTGTTGAGGACAAAATAACAAAAAACAAGTCCAGGTGGTTTGTATGACACTTGGATGATTTGGTTCAAAGCCCAGTAAAATCAAATAAACCTCCTTGTTAATTAAGGATGGTAGTAATCATTCAATTAGAGGCAAAATAAATCCAAATTGTTAGTTTTACAGCCCCTGTGGTACAAAAGGAAATGATCTTTGTTGATGCTAAAACGGTTATTTACGACCACTTAATGGTGAATTTTCCACTTTAGTATAAAGTTTTACACAGATGTTTTCCTCAGCTTGTAAACTGCATCATGTTTTGACATTTTCAGTAATCTCTGGGCTTTTAGAAGACCATATATGAATGTTTTTGTTCTCGGCAGCTTCAGTGTAGCTCTACATGGCTTAAAGGAAATATTTAAGGTGTGTGACCCACTGACCCAAACAGGTATGTTGTTAGACTGCACTCCCATGTGTGAAGACCGTGGGACAGTAACCTGAAATTTTCCTCCCTTTCGAGCCTCTAATGAGGAGAAAAAGCAAAGATGGAGAGCAGAGAGAGCGTGTGGAAAACAGAGGAGTGTGCTGAGGCTGCAGAATCACTGAGTGGTTTAGTGGCTGCTGCTGCTGCTGCTGCTGTAATAATACTTATGCTGGTTGTTAAGCCGATCTGGGCGGGGCGGGGGGGGGGAAAAGCCTCTCTGGCTGATCCTCTGCCCTCTACAACCCCCGGATACAAAGCTTCAGAGACGCACAGACGGTTCGCCACACCAGCATCATCACATGTACCCTCGGTAACAAACGCTAATGTCATTACTGCAGGCTTAGAAGCGTGGGCTCATACGAGGACAACGCCGTCAAGTGGTCCGAGGCCCTTTCCCCGCACCAGGGCGACAAAAACGTCCTCTTCTGCCCGGGCATGTTCTCCTTTTTGGTGGGGGATCTGATTAAATTCCCCAAAACGTCATAGCTGTGACCAGTGTTGGGAACATTTTTGGCTCAAATGTTAAAAAATTTGAGTTATAACGTCAAATTTATGCAATTAAAGGCAAAACTTAGGCTAAAAAAAGACCAAGTATGAGATACAAGGTCAAACTTATGTGATAAAAGTGAAATTTTAAGCAGATAAGTTTGAGTTATGAGATAAAACGTTTTAAAAAATTGAGACAAATTCAAAATTTTGAGAGCAAAAGTCATAAAAATAACATAAAAAAATCAAAATTTTGAGCTAATTAGTGAAAGTTAAAAGATAAACAGTTAATATTTTGAGTTAAGTTGAGTTGAGTTGAGTCAATATTACAAGAATGAAACCAAAATCTAAAAGCACAAAGTCAAATATGAGATACAATATCAAGATTCTGCAATTAAAGCCAAAACTTGAGATAAAAAGGTTAATATTTTGTGAAAGTAAAATCAAAATTCCAAGATAAAAGGTCGAACTTTGGAAATAAGAATGAAATTTTGAGCTGAGAAATTCAAGTTGTGAGATGAAAAGTCAAAATTTTGAGACTAAGTCAAAATGTTTAGAGCAAAAGTAAAAAAAAACAACATAAAAAAATCCAAATTTTGAGCTAAATAGTGAAAGTTATAAGATTAAAAGTTAATATTTTTAGTTAAAAGTTGATATTACAAGAATGAAACCAAAATTTTCAGGCCAAAACTCAAATTTGAGACATAAAGCAAAACTGTTGCAATACAAAGCCAAAATTCTGCAAATAAAGTCAAAGCTTGGGTTTAATAAGACCAATTTTGAAGTAAAAAGTGATAGTTTAGTCAAAAAAATTAGATAAAAGGTCAAACTTTTGAGATAAAGGGGAAATTTTAAGCAGATAAGTTTGAGTTATGAGATATAACGTTTCAAAAAATTGAGACAAATTCAAAATTTTGAGAGCAAAAGTCATAAAAACAGCATAAAAAAATCCAAATTTTGGGCTAAATAGTGAAAGTTATAAGATAAAAAGTCCAAATTTTGAGACTAAGTCAAGATGTTAAGAGCAAAAGTCAAAAGAACGAGACGAAAAAAATCCAAATGATGAGCTAAATAATAAAAGTATTTTCAGTTAAAAGTTGATATAACTAGAATGAAACCAAAATTTGAAGGCAAAAAGTCAAATTTGAGACATAAAGCCAATCTGTTGCAATATAAAGCCAAAATTCTACAAATAAAATCAAAACTTTGAGCTAATAAGACCAATTTTGAGATAAAAAGTTAATATTTTGAGATAGTTTAGTCAAAAAAATGAGATAAAAGGTCAAACTTTTGAGATAGAGGGGAAATTTTAGGCAGATAAGTTTGAGTTATGAGATAAAACGTTTAAAAAAATTGAGACAAATTCAAAATTTTGAGAGCTAAAGTCATAAAAACAACATAAAAAATTCCTAATTTTGAGCTAAATAGTGAAAGTTATAAAATACAAAGTCAGTATTTTGACGTAAAAAGTTCATATTACTGGACTGAAACCAAAATTTTGAAGCAAAAAGTCAAATTAAAGTTATAAAGTCAAGATTCTGTAATCAAAGTCAAAACTTTAAACTTATAAGACCAATTTTGAGATAAAAAGTTAATATTTTGACAAAATATGTGATAAAAGGTCAAACTTCTGAAATAAAAGCAAAATTTTAAGCTGATAAGTTCTAGTTATGAGATACAAAGTCAAAATATTGTGATATTAAATCAAAATTCTGCAAATAGAGTCAAAATTCTGAGCTACTTAGACAGATTTTGAGATAAAAAGTTAATATCGTCAGATAGTTAGGTCCATATTGTGAGATAAAAGGTCAAAACTTCTGAGATAAAGGTGAAATTTTTAGCTGATAAGTTCAATTCATGAGATATAAAGTCAAAATTTTGAAGCAAAGTTGAAATTTTAAGATCAAAACTCAAAATAAAGAGTAAAAAAGTCAAAATTCTGAGCTGAAAAGTAAAAGTTATAAGATGACAAGTGAATATTTTAATCTAAAAAGTGAAGGGTATGTGATAAAAAGTCATAATTTTGAGCGAAAAGTGAAAGTAAAGAGATAAAAACATAATATATTGAGCTAAAAAGTCCAAATAACAAGAAAAGGTTATAATTTTAAGCTAAGAAGTCCAAGTTATGAGACAAAACAGTCACATTTTTGAGGCCAAAAGGCAAATTAAAGAAAAAAAAAGTCCAAATTATTTGATAGAAGTCAAAAGTTTGAGGCAAAAAGACAAATATGAGCTGAAAAGTCAATATATTAAAAAAAAAAGTAAGTAAAAATTTTGAGAGAACAAGTCAAATTTCTGAAATTAAAAGTCAACATTTAGAAAAAGTTGTATTTTAGCCTTTTATCCCAATATTTTGACTTTAAATGCACCAAAAAGAAAAGGAATATCAACAAAGTCAGTCAATCATTTTCTGTTTTTTGAACTGGGGGAAGGGCTCCAATACTTTTTTTATGTTTACATCATAAAACATTTTCACTTTATTGTTTAAATAAATACTTTGTGGTCCTTGAGTTTCTTTGCGTTTTCTCTCTGAGACTTAAACCTGGAACCAGAAAAGAGCTGGTGGAGAGTGTGACCAGCTCGCCGTCTACGCTGCGCTCTAAACCACTTTAAATCAAACCCTGAAACAGATGGCACTGGTATCTGTGTGTGTGTGTGTGTGTGTGTGTGTGTGTGTGTGTGTGTGTATTACCTTAATCTGCTGTCTGCGCAGCATGGCCAGCTCCCTCATGTCCCTGAAAGGCTGAAGCAGGTAATGATAAAGCTGAGTCGTCGCCTCCAGCAGCTCTCCATACGCCTCGTCCTCCTCGGGGTAAACCTGCAGCAGCTCCACCATGCTGTCCATGGCTCTGTGCTTGTCCAACACCTGCACACACACACACACACACACACACAGGATGAAACACAGAGTTTTTCATTTCATTTCATCATGAAAGAAAGATCCTGGTTGTGTTTGAGGATTTCGCTGCAGTTAAATCCTGTGAAATGATGAAAGGAAAAAAAAAAAAAAGTCTGTGGAGAAAATATAAACACAGCATCAAGAGAAATGATGGTGAAATATTCAAACATCACTTCTGACTCACTCGTTTGATTCTTCACAGGAAGAGACATTTAAGTTTGATTCATTCCACACAAAATTTTGTTCACACCCTCCAGGACGAGGCAGGATGAGTCGTCCTCAGTTTTTAACTCATGACCTAACAACAAAACATCACATATTAATGTATTTTTGGGAGCATGATCGTGGCTCTCTGACATTTTTCTTTTGACCACAAAAACTCCTGGATGCTCAAAGATAAAAAAGACATTCTTAGACTCTTATGGCGCTTTTCCACTATACAATTCCAGCTCTACTCTACTCAGCTCTACTCGGTTTGGTTACCTTTTCCTCTAGCCCGACTACAGACTCACGGTGGGCGTGGATCTTATAACACAGCTGCGCTAAAGTGCTGCACTGAAGTGCGTGCATGTTCATCTATAACGCCACACAAACATAATTTTGTACGAACATATGTGCCACCGTGGTCTTTAAAGGAAAAAAAAAGCTTTAAAAAGATTTCATTAAAGTCATACAGCGGCTCAATGTCGGGCGTCATGACAACGGAGGTAAACAACAGCCTCGTGCGGAAAACGAAGGAGCTGCTTCCTGACATCAACTCTTCCCTGGATCCAGTGAGATCACTTTAATTTTTGATTTTTGGGCCTGGTATAGCAGAGATTTGTTGTTGATCAATCATTCTTCTTTGAACTGGTTTTCCTTTTTGGATCCCTGTGGATTAATGGACTGATTGGTGCTTAAAGACTCTCGTGGCAGACAGATCGCTCCCGCACCGACCAACTTTGATTTAATTTAAAAGACTCTTTAAAGCCAACTATCTTTGCTGTTAACTTCTTTTTGGTTTAAAAAGGACTTTTAACTTCTTTAGGAATCATGAAGGAGCATTTTAGGGCTGTATTTTGTCTTCATTCAGTCTGGTTCTGTGCCGTCAGGTTTAAATGTCATTAAAAACCCGTCGCTGACTTATTCGTTTGCCTCTTGTAAGTGATTTGTTCAGAGTCAGAAGCTGCAGAGACGACATTCTCTGACCAATGAGTGACCGGCAGTCCGTCCACGTCACCTTTTAGTATCAGCTTTACTCTCTTAGAACCAGGGTAGAGCAGGTACTATAAACTGGTGTCTGACGCGTAGTACCGCGCTAATGGAAACGCAACAGAAACCGAGTGGAGCCGAGTAGAGTAGGGCCAAGACGAGTCAGTGGAAAAGGGCCACAAGGTGCCAGAAACAAACATCACTGAACAGCACAACTTCCTTGATTTCTTTGTGTTCATATTCCCCACTATCCTTCCAGTTTTTAACAATGCGTTGGACAGTTCTTAACCCAATTTTAGTCATTTCTTCAATCTCCTTAGATGTTTTCTCTGCTTGATGCCAATGATTTGACTCTTCTCAAACAGACTAACATCTTTTCCACGACCACGGGATGTGTCTTTCCACATGGTTGTTTAGGAAATGAGAAGATACTCATTGCACCAGTTGGGGTTAAATAACTTGTTGCCAGCTGAAAGATAATCACCCATGCAGTAATTATCCAATAGGAGGCTCGAACCTATTTGCGTAGTTAAATCCAGGTGGCGACTTTTTTTTTTGGCCAGGCAGTGTATTCATTTTATGTTTAATTTGAGTGACAAAGAAGAAAATGCTACATAATTAAGAGTTAAAATTAAGTAGATAAAAATAGATTTTTAGTTTATAATCAGTTGTGTTGTATTCTACTTAAGAAAAATCATTAACTGGCAACTGTGAGGGGGTACCATAGACTGTATAATGAGTGGACGTAACGACGTTCGGCTCAAACTGAAGCCTCCAGCAGATGCCCCGCCCCCTGGTGTCTGGCTGCAGTATAGGTCATAAGCCCCGCCCCCTGGTGTCTGGCTGCAGTATAGGTCATAAGCCCCGCCCCCTGGTGTCTGGCTGCAGTATAGGTCATAAGCCCCGCCNGTGCTGCTGCACGCGGAGGAAAACGAAGGAGCTGCTTCCTGACATCAACTCTTCCCTGGATCCAGTGAGATCACTTTAATTTTTGATTTTTGGGCCTGGTATAGCAGAGATTTTTTGTTGATCAATCATTCTTCTTTGAACTGTTTTTCCTTTTTGGTTCCCTGTGGATTAATGGACTGATTGGTGCTTAAAGACTCTCGTGGCAGACAGATCGCTCCTGCACTGACCAACTTTGATTTAATTTAAAAGACTCTTTAAACCGAACTATCTTTGCTGTTAACTTCTTTTTGGTTTAAAAAGGACTTTTAACTTATTTAGGAATCATGAAGGAGCATTTTAGGGCTGTATTTTCAGAAGTAAGTCAGACCAAGACACGGCAGTCCAAATTTACAGTAATTTTTGGGCAGCGACTGAATAAGGAAAGCCTCTTGTAAGTGATTTGTTCAGAGTCAGAAGCTGCAGAGACGACATTCTCTGACCAATGAGAGACCGGCAGTCCGTCCACGTCACCTTTTAGTATCGGCTTTACTCGCTTGGAACCAGGGTAGAGTAGGTACTAAAAACTGGCGCCTGACGCGTAGTACCGCGCTAATGGAAACGCAACACAAACCAGGTAGAGGCGAGTAGAGTAGAGCCAAGGTGAGTCAGTGGAAGGTGCCAGAAACTAACATCACTGAACAGCACAACCTCCTTGATTTCTTTGTGTTCATATTTGCTTTGTTTTATTTCCAAGACGATGGGTCCCCACTATCCTTCCAGTTTTTAATAATGTGTTGGACAGTTCTTAACCCAATTTTAGTCGTTTCTTCAATCTCCTTAGATGTTTTCTCTGCTTGATGCCAATGATTTGACCCTTCTCAAACAGACTAACATCTTTTCCACGACCACGGGATGTGTCTTTCTCCATGGTTGTTTAGGAAATGAGAAGCAACTCATTGCACCGGTTGGGGTTAAATAACTTGTTGCCAGCTGAAAGATAATCGCCCATGCTGTAATTATCCAATAGGAGGCTCCAACCTATTTGCTTAGTTAAATCCAGGTGGCGACTTTTTTTTTGGGCCAGGCAGTGTATTTATTTTATGTTTAATTTGAGTGACAAAGAAGAAAATGCTACATAATTAAGAGTTAAAATTAAGTAGATAAAAATAGATTTTTAGTTTATAATCAGTTGTGTTGTATTCTACTTAAGAAAAATCATTAACTGGCAACTGTGAGGGGGAACCATAGACAGTATAATGAGTGGACGTAACGACGTTCGGCTCAAACTGAAGCCTCCAGCAGATGCCCCGCCCCCTGGTGTCTGGCTGCAGTATAGGTCATAAGCCCCGCCCCCTGGTGTCTGGCTGCAGTATAGGTCATAAGCCCCGCCTCCCCATGTATTCCAGATATGAGCCGGGAAAACTTTAAAAATATTACGATAACTCGTAGAAACGTTTCTCTCATCCTTACACTAAGGTGGTATGATGATGTCATCTGGCTGCATGGTGTTCGGGTGTTTTTTTTTCTGAGAAGTTAGTTTCTCATTAGTTATTGGACGTTAAAAACCGTGATATAAGTTTCGTTTTACGATAGTTGACAGCTGCCGTTCATGAGTAGTTTTTACCGGGGATATAAGAAACTTTGGGAAAGAGCCAAAAGGAGACTAAACCTTCTGAAGAAGAAGAAATAAATATTTTTATTTCTCTTTTTTACTTGGCTTCACCGGAAATTCTCTACTGTGCAGACTCTGGCTGCACAATGGCGGCGAGAGAAACGGGGTTTTTTGGCTTCAAAAACGTAGAACGGTGACAGGCGGAAGCACGCTGTCCATTCTATATACAGTCAATGGGGTCCACAAGGAAAAAAAGGTTGGTAATCACTGGTGGAAATGTAGGACGAGGACCTGAAAGACTGGGACAGAGTGAGACGCTGTCTTTGTGTTTACGATCTTTGCAGAGCGCCACGTTTGTAATGTCACACAGGAAAAGGGCAGATGAGAGTGTGAGATTTTAACAAGATAAAAAAGAAACATCACACATCCTGCTGGATATGAAACCTCTTAAATCCAAACCAGAAGGTATCTGTACAACAAACACAGCTCATGTCATGGTGCTTAATAATGTGTGAAACCAGCTTTTCTTTAATTCTCTGGAATTTCTGATTTCATGTGAAGTGGGTCTAATTCTGACTAATTCAACAATGAGCCTCAAACAAAAGCTCTTTTAAAGCTGGAGGAGAAGAATAACAAGCCTTAAGCTGTAAAAGCAGCAGCACTGAGTGTGTGTGTGTGTGATACCATAAAGTATATGGTAATGTAGTGGAGACACAGAGGAAAGTTGCTCCAACAGTTGCTGATTCACACCATATGTCCGCGCATGCACAGACTCCTCATTGTTCACCATGTAAACACAGTCAAACAGCTATTGTACACACAAATACAATTCAAGCGTCCAAGCTCTCAGAAACCGGCATCTCCAATTCAAATGGTACAATCCTCCTCCTTCACTCCTGCTTCAGATAATATTGAAATGTTCCAGCGGCCAATCTTCATCCAAAGCGGTGGATAAAGTGCCCTCCTCTGTGAGCGCCGTAAGATATGAATAGAGACTCTTATATTAACTCCAGGCTGATTTTTCCAAAGCCCTCCACGTTGGGGAACGGGGAAGACACAGCACGATTCAGCTCCAAACACTGCTCCCACTGTTTACCTTCAGCCTGTATCTCCGTGGTAACCACAGGCCGACCGTACACCGACTCTTTGGCCCCGCAGTCGCTGCTGGACAGAAAAACCCTCCTCGCTAATCATCCTGCCCTCAAAGTGTCGGAATAATCCAAATACAGAGTTTTCTGACGCTGAACTGCTCCATCATGCTACAAAACTCCGTTAACTTTTTAAAAAATGAGATTATCAGAGTCTGTGATTAGTTTTAAAGTAATGGTGGAAACAAAAACTGGACTGTCTGACAGAAAAGGGACAGAAAAGAAGAAGAAAGATAAAAAGGAGAGTGATAGAGCACGAGCTAAAGGCTGAAACGAAAGCTAAAAGCTGAACAGGAGCTTAAGGCCGAAATAGGAGCTAAAGGCTAAAACAGGAGCCAAAAGCTGAACAAGAGCTAAAGGCTAGAACAGGATCTTAAGGCTAAAACAGGAGCTAAAAACTCAGAAAAAACACAAGCTAAAGGCTAAAACACGAGCTAAAGGCTGAAACAAGTGCTAAAGGCTAAGACACAGGCTAAAGGCTAAAACACAGGCTAAAGGTTAAAACAGGAGCTAAGAACTTAGACAGGGGCTAAAGGCTAAAACACAGGCTAAAGGCTAAAACACAAGCTAAAGGTTAAGACACAGGCTAAAGGCTAAAACACGAGCTAAAGGCTGAAACAAGTGCTAAAGGCTAAGACACAGGCTAAAGGCTAAAACACAAGCTAAAGGTTAAGACATAGGCTAAAGGCTAAAACAGGAGCTAAAGGCTGAAACAAGTGCTAAAGGCCTAAACAGGAGCTAAAGGCTTAAAGAGGAGCTAAAGTCTGAAACAAGGGCTAAAGGCTAAAAAATCAGCTTGGGGCTGAAACACAAGCTGAATGCCAAAACAAGTGCTAAAGGCTAGAACAGGAGCTAAAGGCTCAAACATGAGCTAAAGGCTGAAACAGGAGCTAAAGGTTGCAACACGAGCAAAAGGCTAAAACAAAAGCTAAAGGCTAAACCGGGAGCTAAAGTCTGAAACAGGAGCTAAAGGCTAAAAAATCAGCTTGAGGCTAAACAGTGGCTTAAAGCTGAAACAGGAGCTAAAAACTTAGACAGGCTAAAAACTAAAACACGAGCTAAAGGCTGAAACAGGAGCTAAAAACTTATGACAGGGGCTAGAGGCTAAAACACAAGCTTAAGGTTAAGACACAGGCTAAAGGCTTAAACAGGAGCTAAAGGTTGCAACACGAGCAAAAGGCTAAAACAAAAGCTAAAGGCTAAAACAGGAGCTAAAGGCTAAAAAATCAGCTTGAGGCTTTGACACAGGCTAAAGGTGAGAACAGGATCTTAAGGCTTAAACACAAACTAAAGGCTGAAACAAGCGCAATAGGCTGAAAACAGGAGCTAAAAACTTAGACGGGGCTAAAGGCTAAAACACAAGCTTAAGGTTAAGACACAGGCTAAAGGCTAAAACAGGAGCTAAAGGCTAAAACAGGAGCTAAAGGCTAAAACAAAGGTTTAGTTACAAGGTGAGGGTAAGAAATAGTAACAGAAACACTACATTTATGAAAAACCTCTTAAATTTTGATAAGTTTATTCGCTCTAATGTGATGATTTTCAGAAGTTCTGATATATAGGTTTATATCAAAAGTGCAATGGAAACAACTTTTTAATTGGCAGGACTCTACTTCAGATATATTGCTGTGATTTTGCAAAAAAGTGTAAAAGAAACGCAGCTATTTTCATCACTTATATGAGGAAATGGCTCCTGGTGGTGGCTTTGTTTACTTTTTAATTCAGCAGAAGCATCTTTTTTTCAGAAAAACTGCCTTTAAATAAGAAAAAAAAAGGCTTAACAACTTCAGTGTCCCATATTTTGTGTAGATACCTCCACAGAAAGCGCTGCACTTCGCTCTGACGCTGTAATTACAGGAGGCTGTGAGTGATATGGGCTACAGCGTAGTTGCTGCAGCCCTGTCATCAGGACTAACTCTTCCAGTTTGTCAGTTTCTAAATCTGCTCCGTCTGGCTGGAGTACTTTTCTCTCTCTCTCTCTGCCTTTTAATTGACGCGTCTCACAGGAAGCTGAGACTCAGACGCTCTTCTGTAATAACTCTCCAAAGCTAAATGAGTCCAAAAAGGAAAGAGCGGTCGTCACATATGAACTAACTCAGAGCTGCAGCTGGGAATCCTTCAAACAGCTCATCGTTTTAGCAGTATGTGTTAATAAAATAATAAAAATAATGATGTTAGTGGGTTAAATGAGACGGGATTTTCCCAGGGTGAGATATGTGGGTCAATGACAAAAAGAGGGTCTAAAAACGTATTTTTAAAAAGTTCTTTGAAAATGGATAAAAAACATATTTCTGAGTGAAGAATTATGTTTTCTAACAGATTTCAGTAGTTGACAGTAGTTTCAGTAGTTCAGTAGTTTCAAAGATTTTAGGTTCATAATTTTTTAGTATTTTTAATTTGAGCACCCAAAAATGTCAGGTGGCTCAACCAAATATATGAAAATATATTTATATGTTCCTGTTATTTTTTCTGTGTGAAATTATTGGCAAGTATCTCTCAAGTGTCTGTAGTGACTCATACATTTTCATTTTGTGTGTTTCATTTCTTTTATTTGTGAATAAGATAAATAATTTGATGTTAAAATAACATTTCACATTATTACATTGGTTGTACCACCTGACATGGAAATTGTTCCAGTCACCAATGAAGTGAAAAAACCTTNACTTTTCCACTTGGTCACAAATGTCATTTGGGCTCCTCTGGCTGATGCAGTTTCCTGTTTCCTGTTTTATTCTCTTCACTTTAAAATAAAAGTCTAATGTTACGGTTGCACCACCCTGACATTTGACAAGGTGAAAATTACGGGACAAAAGTTTTTTACATTTCTCAACAGCTTTAAAATTCTTTTTATTTGCAAAGAATGTTTTATTTAAAAAGGCTCAAGCATAAAATAATGCCACTGTATTTTTAATTTCCATTTACAATAACTGACATTCAATTTTCAGAGTTTAATTACTGTGGATACTTGTCAGGACGGTTGCACCACCTGACATTTTGGGGGTTTGAGGAACCAAAACACAAAAAAAACATGTTATATTTTAATAGTTTAAAGATGTGTTCTAATAACACAGGTTTCATAGAATAAAGAAATACATGTGATGAAATACTCAATTCATGATGGAAGGAAATATTGCACGGACACAAAAAAGGGACGTCACGTCATTGACCCATGTACACAATTTAAGCCACTACGGTGTCCCATAAAGCCCACTAATCTCACTTAAGCGTTGGTACCTGATGTGCACTCTCACCTTCACAGCTACAAACATAAAAACACAAATTTCTCACAAGTGTTCAGGTGAAGGATTATAACTATCATATCTCGCTCATAATGAGGTTTAAGCATCTGAATGTGTCAACAGACGAGTTTGAGCAGCTTTTACTCGTCAGGTTTGAGTTGCAATGAAAACAGTAATCACAGTATTTACAGTCAAACATTGTTGATTCATCCACTTTCTGCTCAAACAATGTGTTCGTTCTGCTTTGGGGCTTGTTAACTACAGCGGTTTGGTTAATGTTTGATCCGTTTTCACACCTTTCGCATTCTAATCGCACATGAACGAGCCATTAAAAGGTCACTTTAAACCTGTAAAACATGGTTTACTGCAGACGAGCTGGTTTCACTGATGTGAGGTCACAGGTAAACTCAGTGTTTTTGAAAAAAAGGTAAGTGAGTTCACAGCTACAGAGCACCTGAGAGTTCGTCTCTCCTCCTTATACTTTCTTCTAATCCCATAATATTTTAATCCCAATCTGGGGTCTCATCTTCATCGTGAGGAGAGTTACTGAAGAGCTGAAAGATGCGAGAAGTCCATGAGATGATTATTCTACAGTTTAGTCTCAGGCTGAGTAATAAATCACAATTTAGATAAAATCACGATATGTGATGTGAAATGCAATATTTCTTTAACCTCAGAAAACCAGATGAATTGTTTCTCAATAGATATTTCTGCTCTACACCAGTGTTACTTAACCAAAGAGACAAATTGTTGAAAACTACTTTTGTAGGAGAAGAAAATCTAAGTGGTGAAAAGTGGCAACAACAGAAGAAGAAGCAATTATATTGAGTTATGAAAGGCAAAAATGGTCAAAAGCAAGAAAAAGTTGGCAAAAAATTTGGAAAATATTTGTAAAGAGGCAAAAAATGATGAAAAATTACCACAAGAGAAAGCAATGAAAACATCACCTAACACAAGGACTTAAGGCTAAAACAGGAGCTAAAGGCTAAAGGAGAAGCTAAAGGCTAAAACTGGAGCTAAAGGCTAAAACAGGAGCTAAAGGATAAAACTTGAGCTAGAGGCTAAAACTGGAGGTAAAGGCTAAAACAGGAGCTAGAGGCTAAAACTGGAGGTAAAGGCTAAAACAGGAGCTAGAGGCTAAAACTGGAGGTAAAGGCTAAAACAGGAGCTAGAGGCTAAAACAGGAGCTAAAGGCTAAGACACAGGCTTAAGGTTAAGACAGGCTAAAGGCTTAAACAGGAGCTAAAGGCTTAAACAGGAGCTAGAGGCTAAAACAGGAGCTA